>JAODAL010018922.1:0-73411 GCA_025379985.1 Phyllomedusa bahiana | reverse complement strand
ACGTTTTATAAAAAGTGTTATCAAAGACTGTCCTTGTTGCCCATAGCAACCAATCAGAGCTCAGCTTTTATTTTTCCAAATCAGTAAAAGCAGTGAAAGCTGAGCTCTGATTGGTGTCTATGGGCAACAGAGACAGTCTTACTGTTAGACAGTTGTCATACATTATTTCAGAGCACTGATATAGATATACCAGACTGCAGTTATTTAAGTAAAACATTCAAACGTCATGTAAAGATACGTGACACAAAGGTGAATTTTAATTAAAGAGGTTGTGTCATGATTCTTATGAATTGATTCTTATGAATTCATGTGAAAGTCATAAAGGGTGGTGGTCCTCCTATTATTTGCCAGTGTGGGAAGCTATTAAAGGGGTTGTCTCACCATGCTGTTTTACAGAGCCTGCTCTTCACAGACTCACACTTTCTGGTCAGGCTGTGGGTGGTTCTACAGCAGTCACTGACATTTCAGCTCTGCTATTCCTAGGTGAGCCTGTTAGAGGGTTATCGGTGACGGAAGGGCTTAAACAGCAGCGCGGAAGGATACAGAGCTCTAAAGGGTTAACGGTTGTTAGCAAGATAAGACACAGCAAGGAGTGACGTCCCAATCCCGACCACTGCTGTTAGAGCAGAGAGAGATGGTCAGTAATGTAAGCGAACTTGTGTAATGAAGCAGAGATAAGAACTGTTCTAACTCTGAAAGGAAACAAAATCAGGACAGCAATGCATTTGGAAATAGTAGGTATTTACCTTTTCTTACATGTTAAAATTAGTGAATAAAATAGGAATATCACTTTGAGAAATAACAGTATCAAAGAAGAGAAAGAGTATGTAATTCTCCAACTATCTCTAGTATTATTCACTGTTCATAAGAAGATTCAGAAGTTGAGGTCATTGCTGATCATAGTGCCAGCTTAATTTAAAAGACATGTGGCAAGGCCTAAGTAATTTCACTGTATATAAGTGGTAGCATAATTCATTCTTTGTGTTGTTTATGGCTATTTTGGCCCAGCTGTTCTTGGTCACATTTTACTATCATCATAATGTGCTCCTCTAATTCCCCTGAACATGACTGTACAAAAGTTTCAAACTATTTTAAACAGCTTAAATATGTAGGAATCGCTGCATGTTAACACTTGCTAAACTATCGTCCATGAGATGAGCCTTCATACCCCACAAAGTCCCATCACAAATTGTAGGAAGAAAGAATCACTCAGTAGAAGCTAATGAGCAGGAATATGCCTGGCACTTGTTTCTCTACACAGTAGAGACCTTACACATGGATATTTTACACGGCTTGTACTTTTGATTTTCATAAATTAATTACGTCACATTACATCATCACATCACATATTTTAGAGGATCACGCCTGCACACGTTGTACTGAGGTGACAGTCAAACTTTCCATTATGAAGTGAGTAAATGTCCAAAAAAGGAAAAGAAAAAAAACTTAAAAGAGAAGAACAAAAAAGCTAAAAACGGTCAAATTACTTTGCTGTTTGGAAGTGTTATTTAGCTATAGATGTTGTATGTCATTTAGACATAGAACAGTAAAATTGTGCCACCTACTGGACGAATAACAAGTAGAACTAGCAATAAATAGTGTTTTCCCTAGCCTCTTGCTAGGACATGAAATTGCTGTATGATCAGTGGGGCTCCAACCTTTGGGACCCTGTCTAATCCTGGAATTGAAGGGGCTGCAGTGCTGATACAGTGCTGTGTTCCTATCACAATTTTTCTCTGGCACAAGCTGTGTATAAGGGTATGTTCACACAGCGTGTTTTACTCTGTGTAAAATACGCTTTTTTGATACGTGCTTGGATCCATCTGTCAGACCCTAACACGTATCAAATAAATAGTAATGTGATTTTACATTGTTATTTATTAGACACACACATCGGCATTCACACGTTTGATCTTCGATGCGTGTCACATTGCGTCTTTCGGATCCCTCCCAAGAATTGACATGTAAATTCTTGGTCCGAAAGTTGCAGCAGGAGCCCTATAATAAGCAAAGGGTGCCATCCTGCTGCATCCAACACGTATCCAAACACGCAGCTGCGTGTTGGATCTGGTTTAGATCTGATTGCTGCAGTGCTTTTGGATCCAATTATCGGATCCAAAATCAGATCCAAAAACGCCATGTGAACATACAGGGGCGTAACTACCGGGGTAGCAGACGTAGCAGCTGCCCTGGGGCCCATGCTCTTAGGGGGCCGGCAGCAGCTAATGTCTGCTACCCCAGTAGTTCGGCTCCTGCGCCCGCCGGCAGTGAACATACTAGTTCATCAGCCTGCGCCGGCCCACAGTGCTGACGTGAGCTGCGCGATGATGTGACGTCATCGCGCAGCCCGCACCGAGCACAGACTGCGCGGTCACATCAAGGGAGCGAGAGACAAGTGAGTAAGTGATTTCTAATTTTTTTTATATTAATGAAGCCCCCTGCCTTCCTATATATTGGCTTCTATAGCCCTGCCTGCCTGCCTTTATATTGGCCCCTATAGCCCTGCCTGCCTATATATTGGCACCTATAACCCTGTCAGCCTATATCTAGCCCCTATAGCCCGGTCTGCCTATATATTGACCCAGATAATCCTGTCTGTCCATATCTAACCCCTATAGCCCCGCCTGCCTATCTATTGGCCCTTATAGCCCCCCAAAGCCATACCTACCTATATCTAGCCCCTATAGCTCTGTCTGCCTATATATTGATCCCTATAGCCCTGCCTGCCTATATATTGGCCCTTATAGCCCCCCAAAGCCCTGCCTACCTATATATAGCCCCTATAGACCTGTCTGCCTATATATATCCCCCAAAGCCCTGCCTGCCTATATATAGCATCCCCAAAGCCCTGCCTGTCTATATATTGCCTCCCCAAAGCCCTGCCTGCCTATATAAAGCCTCCCCAAAGCCCTGCCTGCCTATATATAGCCTCCCCAAAGTCCTGCCTGCCTATATATAGCCCCTATAGCCTACCCTATGCCCTGCCTGCCTATATATATGCCCCCTATAGCCTACCCTATGCCCTGCCTGCCTGTATTGGGCCCCTATAGCCTACCTTAAGCCCTACCTGCCTACATATATGGCCCCTATAGCTACCTAAACTCTGCCTTCCTACCTATATGGCCTCTATACCCTGCCTTCCTATCTACATGGGGCCCTATAGCTACCTAAACTCTGCCTGTCTATATGGGGCCCTATATTCCCCCATCTAAAAGTTTGCTTTGGGGCCCAGACTTCTCTAGTTATGCCCCTGTAAACATAATCTAAAGCTGCAGTGCTGATAGAGTGTTGTGTTCCTATCACAAGTTGTGCATAAAGCTGCAGTGCGGACCAATTAAAGTGAAAGTGTCCAGCAGAGGCCAGGTGCTGTATTTTCTTCACTTCAGGTCGTGGTGGCTCCAAAGGGTTAACAATACTCCAAAAACACAGTTAACAAAAGCAATAGAAACTACTTTCTTTAAACTGTATAGCTGTAAGGCTATGTCTACACAGCACAGGATTCTGGTCGGTCTTTCAGCAGATTTGGGGCAACATTTCCTAACACGCCAACGCCAGTTTTTTGGTCTATATTACGCTAAAACCGCTTTTGACGCCATATTTTGGATGTAAATGAACTGTCGTACACCAAAATTAGGCGCATTATATACCAGGAACAACACATTGTAAAAAATACCGAGGTAAAAAGTACCCGGCGGCGTCGTGTACGGGAGGAAGCATTTGTTCTAGAACAGGGCGCCGGTTCCATCTTCTATACCTCAGTATTTTTTACATTGTTCGTACCCGTTGCCGTGTGATCGGTCTCGGAGTGAAGGATCAGCGGCTGCCGTTTGGAGGCTCGGAGAGAGCCAACCATGTGTCTACGAGCGTTGTGCCTCTATATTATATGCACAACAGCTCCAGGTGAGAATCACCATTTTACTCTCACCTTTTCCAACCTGGACATACTTTACCATCTTGCGCCCCCCCCCCCTCCCTCTTTTTCTCTTTTATTTCTCAGGAACAACACATTGTAATGCGCCTAAAAATGATGCGCTGTGCGCCTCCATAACGAAAATGAGGCGATAGGGGCATTACATACGCTTCTAATGATATACTATGTGCCGCGATTTGCACCAATCGCGGCACAAAACATTTAATTGGTAGAGTATGTAATGCCCCTATCGAGGCACATCGCGCACGGAGGCACATAGCTTATCATTACAAGTATATGAAATGCGCCTAAAAAATACTTGTAACGCTCCTAACACATACTTGTAAAATGTGAAATGCGCCTAACACATATACACTTGTAATGATGTGCTATGCGCCTCAATAGGCGCATTTCGTTATGGAGGCGCTCAGCGCATCATTTTTAGGCGCAATATGTTTACTATGCAAGGTATACCTGGTGCCAGATTTTTGATAGGGTAGGACTTTCTGGCGCACTTTACACTTATTTAATGCGCCTAAAAACTGACGTAGCACCGCCAATATTCGGACATCTCGCCCTTAGTATTTTGAATATGCTGAAAAACCTACCATACCCAGTGCTGTGTAGAGTTCAATAGAAAATTTGTGCTGTGGTCTATCCAGCATGGATTTTTTACTGAGGTTTTCCTAACACGAAAACTGACTAGCTGAATATAGAACATGTTGTATATTACAGGGGATTCCTGCAGCCCTAAAGTACAAAGATTAAGATAATAGGATTTTTCGCCTGAAATAGTACTCAGGTGATATATTTGCTTAAATGCATATGTGGGAAGATGTACGTCGACCAAACCAGCCTGCCAGTTAGGGTTCATGTGAACAAGCACAGATCAGCAATATGTTTGTACAAACAGAAAATAGATGCCTTACAACGGGTGACTGACTAGGACATCAGGTGAGAATAGAGCTGTGATAAAAAAGTTTGGATAAAGTACAGTTGCACAACAGTTTTATGAGATGTGTCATAATGTTTCTGAATTGAAATGGTGCAATATTAAAACATGCCTATAACAACTTGAAGCCTATTGGCACTATCCCCAAAAGGATGAAATAAAAGTTTAAACTTGAAGGTCTTTGTATAAATAGCAAGTCTTTAAATGAAACAAGATGTTGTATGTTTCTGGGATTTTAAAGTTTGGTAATTAGGTGATTAAAAAGGCATGTAAGAGTTATAGACATATTAGGACGGATGCTTAGAAGAAGGCGTTGTGTTTCCTTTAAAACGTTGCATAGACTGCGTACGCTGCTCAGTCTCCAGCTACTCCCGGCTATCCGATTTGGAAATGCAAAGATGCATAGAATGAATGGACGTTGAGCCACGACAGATTTTTGTGTCCCACCTACTATTTTGCTATTTTTGCTAAGTGTTTTTATCCTAAGAAATGTTACGATGGAATAAATCATTCAAAATTACTGAGAAATATATTTAGTCTATTACCTATGCAACTGTGATATAAGATAAAGAGGAAATCTCTATTAATAGACCTCAGTTCAAGGGTACTCGGAATCAGAAATGTTTGGACATTGGTATTATTTTGTTAGCTGTAAGACTTCACTTTTTAACATACTGTATTTAAAAAAACAAAAAAGACATGACAAAACCAATTGATTGAAGGGGTTAAAGTAAAATTGTTGTGGGAAGCCTGTAAATTAAATAATAAACATTTTAACCATTCATCATTATTAAAAATTCTGTAGCATTTTTGTTTTAGCTTCTACTTTTGTAATACCTAGTGTACAGCTCATCTCCAGGGGATACGACCAGTGACAAGGGCTCCTTAGTCTTGGCCGCACATGCTCAGACATCATCTCTCCTCTCAAGCAGCTACAGTCCTGCCTAGTATTCGCACACATTCACTGCTGAGCGAGTGTTCAATCCCAACTATTGTCATTCTACCTCAGGCCTCAGAGGTTTGTTAGAGAACATTAGTGAACAAACAGCATCATGAAAACCAAGAAACACACCAGACAGCTCAGGGACAAAATTGTGGCAAAGTGTTTTAGAGGTTTAGGTTTTAAAAAAAAACAAAAAAAACAGCCAAAACCCTAAACATCTCATGGAGCATTGTTTAATACATATTCCGTAAATAGAAGGAGTATGGCACAATTGCAAACCTACCAAGACATAGTCGTGCACCTAAACTGACAAGGAAAGCACTAATTAGAGAAGCAGCCAAGAGGCCCATGGTCACTCTGGAAGAGCTGCAGAGATCCACAGCAAAGGTGGGAGAATCTGTCCACAAGACAACTATTAGTCTTGTAGTTCAGAAAAGCAGGGGCTCTGGTCAGATGAGACCAGAACTTAACTTCATAGCGTCAATGTGAAATATGTGTAGAGGAAAGTCAACACTGCACACATCACCCTGAACACACCATCCCCACCGTGAAGCATGGTGGTAGAAGCATCATTCTGTGGGAACGCTTTGGTTCAGCAGGGACTGGGAAGCTGATGGGAAGGGGCACAGACAGGGCAATCTGCCACAAAGACTGGGATCGTCGAACAATATGTTGTTTACCTGGGGCCCGAGTTCGACATATCACGGTTCGGGTTAACAGATTGCTGGGTGGGTCATGATGCACATTGGCACCAATGACAAATTTAGAGGTAGGTGGAATGTCCTTAAAAACGATTTCAGGGAATTCAGGCAAAAGCTCAGGGCAAGGACCTCCAAGGTAATATTTTCAGAAATCTTACCTGTTCCACGGGCCACACCAGAGAGGCAGCGGGAGATTAGAGAGGAGAATTAGAGGCTCAAAAATTCGTGTAGGAAAGACGGATGAGGGTTTTTGGAGAACTGGGCTGACTTCTGTCTTGGCTACAGACTCTATGCTAGGGATGGGCTGCACCTAAATGGGGAGGGTGCAGCTGTATTGGGGGACAAAATGGCCAGGAAGTTGGAGGAATATTTAAGCTAGGGAATGGGGGGGGGGAGGGAAACTACACATAGCATGCAAGATAGTGAAGATAGAGAGCTGGGAATTAGGAGTAAAATGGGTGGAGTGGAGGGAGGGGGTGTAGCAATAGTTAAAAAGATCAGGGAGAAAGGAATAAAAATGGAAAAATCTCTAAATTGCATGCTAACCAATGGGAGGAGTCTGACCAACAAAATAAATGAACTAGAATTATTAATTGCTGAAGAAAAATATGACATAGTGGGGATTACTGAGACATGGCTGGACGAGAGCTACGACTGGGCGGTTAACTTGCAGGGTTACAGTCTATTTAGAAGAGATCGTAAAGACCGGAAGGGGGGAGGTGGCTGTCTCTATGTAAAATCCTGTCTAAACCAACACTGCGGGAAGATATAGGTACAGGTAATGAACATGTAAAAATCATTATGGAAAAATATACATGGGGTAACAATAACAATATAATACTAATAGGGGTCTGCTATAGGCCCCCAAATATAACAGAACCCATAGAAGATGTACTCCTCAGGCAAATAGATGAGGCAGCTAATCAGAATGAGGTTCTTATTAAGGGCGACTTTAACTATCCAGACATCAATTGGGAAACTGAAACCTGTAGCTCTCATAATGGAAACAGGTTTTTGTCAATAACTAATGATAATTATCTTTGCCAAATGGTGCAGGAACCAACTAGAGGAAAGGCCCTTCTAGATTTAATATTCACTAATAGACCTGAATAGAGTAACAAAGATTCAGGTTAAGGGGCATCTAGGAAATAATGACCATAATATAATACATTTCCATTTACCCTTCAAGAGAGTTTTTTGTCAGGGAGCCACAAAAACACTGAATTTTAGGAAGGCTAATTTTATTCTGCTTAGGGAGGCCCTAAACCGTATTGACTGGGACAAGGTATTTAAAAATAGTAGAAAAAAAAATAATAAATGTGATATTTTTAAAAACATCTTAGGCGCCCACTGTGAAAGATACATACCTAGTGGTAATAAAATAATTAGAAACAGGAAGAACCCAATGTGGATCAACAGAGATGTAAGAGAGGCAATAAAAAATAAAAAGAAAGTGTTTCATCTACTAAAACAGGAGGGTAGTGAAGAGGCACTAAAAAACTATAAGGAAAAAAATAAAATATGTAAAAAAATGATAAAGGCAGCAAAGCTGGAGACAGAAAGACATATTGCTATAGAAAGTAAAAATAACCCCAAAATATTTTTTAACTATATAAATAGTAAAAGATTAAAACAGAAAATGTTGGCCCCTTGAAAAGTATTGAGGGAGAGACTATAGAGGGCGATGAGAAGAAAGCAAACCTACTAAACAATTTTTTCTCCACTGTATTTACCGAGGAGGATGACCTTTCTGTTGATGAGCAGAGGGATGAGGTAAACTCCAACTTAAATATTGCTTGTCTAACCCAGGAAGAAGTGCAGCTCCGTCTTAAAAAGATTTACCCCTTAGGCCATGTTCACACGGCTTAAAATGGGCCGTATTTCGGTCCGTAAAATTTCGCGCCGAAGTGCGCCAATTACGGGGCCGAAAACGGCCCATTCATTACGGTAAATTCACAGTTCTTCCCTAGAGAACTATGGATTACGTCCTCCTCTCCCCGCCCGGCAAGCCGCCGGGCGGGGAGATAATTGACATGTGAATTACTAGCCGCAAATACGCGCCGCTAGCAATTCAAGTCTATGGGCCGGGGAAGTGCCGGCCCCCTGCTCAGTCCCCCGCTCCCGCCCGCCCCCAGTCACACGGCGTTATTGCGGGGCGTAATTACGCCCTGCAAATACACCGTGTGAACCTAGCCTTAACGACCCTGGACGTATGAGTACGTCCCAAGGCCGCTAAGGGGCTTTGCAGGGGGATCGCTCTGCGACCCCTCCGCACAGGTGCCGGGTGTTAGCGTCTATTCACCGCTAACACCTGGCAGTAACAGCGCCGGCGGGTGGCTCCGCCCGCCGGCGCTGTTTAACTTATCAGACACCGCGGCAAAGATGGCGTCTGAATGAACGCCATTGTTACGGTCATACGACGACCGGACACGGTGGTGGGGAGCCCTGTATAGGTTCCCATCACTTACATTTGCCGGTTTGCCCCATTTCTGGCCATAGACAGGAAGTGGGGAAACCGCCATCTTTGTACACCCTAATGCATTGCCTATGCAATGCATTAGGCTGTATTAAAATTCGCGCCCCCTAGTGGTCAAACACCATAGGGGGCTAAATGTTACAGTAAAAAAAAAAAAAAAAAAAAAAAAAGTTTTAAAGTAAAAAAAAAAAAAAAGTATTAAAAGTTCAAATCACCCCCCTTTCCCCATTTTACAAATAAAATCATTAATCTAATAAAAAAATTACACATATTTGGTATCGCCGCGTCTGAAAAAGTCCGATCTCTAAAAATATAACATCATTTATCCCGTACGCTGTACAACGTAGAAGAAAAAAAATTCCAAACGCCAAAATTGCGTTTTTTGGTCATTTTACGTCACTCAAAAAATGGAATAAAAATGATCAAAAAAGTCGCATGCATTCCAAACTGCTAGCGATAAAAAGTACACTTCAGCCCGCAAAAAATTCCCCCTCACTGACGGCTGTAGGTGTTAGTACAAAAAAGTTATTGGTCGCACAACATGGCGCCGTGGCGCAAATTTCAAAAATAGAAAATGTTTGGAATTTTTTTACGGTACCAAAACATAACGGAAACCCTACATGTTTTGTATTGCCAGATGCGTAACCACCTGTAGAATACAGATAATACATTATATTTACCGAAGATTGAACGCCGTAAAAGCAAAACACCCAGAAACATGGTGAAAATACGTTTTTTTTCACAATTTGTCCCACTTGGAATTTTTTTGCGGTTTACCAGTATATTCTATAGTAATAAAAGCCCTCATGTGTCTATGTAGGTGGAAAAATAAAAAAGTTATGGCTTTCAGAGGGTGAGGAGGGAAAAACGAACGTGTCACCAAAACAAAACGCCGGGTCCTTAAGGGCTTAAAATAGACAAATCCCCAGGTCCTGATGGTTAATACCCCCGTGTCCTAAGGGAGTTAAGTGATGTCATAGATAGGCCCCTATTCTTAATATTTATGGACTGTCTAATAACGGACTATGTCCCAAAGGACTGGCGCATAGCAAATGTGGTCCTAATATTCAAAAAGGGGTCAAAAAGTGATCCTGGAAACTATAGGCCGGTAAGCTTAACCTCTGTTGTAGGTAAAATGTTTGAAGGTTTTCTCAGAGATGCTATCCTGGATTATCTCACTGAAAAAATGTATAACACCGTTCCAGCATGGGTTTATGAAGGATCAGTCCTGTCAAAATAATCTCATCAGCTTCTATGAGGAAGTTAGTTCTAGACTGGATCGGGGAGAGGCACTGGATGTCATATATCTAGATTTTTCTAAAGCATTTGATACGGTGCCACATAAAAGGTTGGTAAGTAAAATGAGAATGCTTGGACTGGGGGAAAATGTGTGCAAGTAGGTAAGCAACTGGCTCAGAGATAGAAAACAAAGCGTGATAATTAAGGGTGCATACTCAGACTGGATCCCTGTTACTAGTAGGGTACCACAGGGCTCTGTATTAGGCCATATCCTCTTTAACATTTTCATTCACGATCTTACACATGTATTGCACAGTAGAATATTGATCTTTGCAGATAATACTAGGCACTGTAAAGTAGTCAACACAATTGAGGATAATGTGTTATTACAAAGGGATCTGGATAAGTTGGAGGCCTGGGCAAAGAAGTGGCAGATGAGGTGTAACACAGATAAATGCAAGGTTATGCACATGGGGAGGAAAAATCCATTACATGATTACATGTTAATGGAAAAACGCTGGGTAAAAGTGACATGGAGAAGGACTTGGGAATCCTGGTGGACAGTAAACTTAATTGTAGCAGCCAGTGTCAAGCAGCAGCTGCCAAGGCAAATAGGATCATGGGGTGTATTAAAAGGGGCATAGATGAACATGATAAGAACATTATTCTCCCATTATGTAAGTCACTGCTTAGACCACACATGGAATATTGTGTACAGTTTTGGGCAACAGTGCACAGGAAAGACATTGTAGAGCTTGGACAGGCACAAAGGTGGCAACAAAAATAATAAAAGGACTGGGGGGACTGCAATACCCAGAAAGATTAGCAAGATTGGGGTTATTTAGTTTAGAGAAAAGACGGCTTTGGGGGGTCATAATAAATATGTTTAAATACATCAAAGGTCAATATAGAGTTCTCTCTCAAGATTTATTTATACCCAGGACTGTATCTAGAACTGGAGGGCATCCTCTACGTCTTGAGGAACGAAAGTTTCTACAAAAACATAGAAAGGGATTCTTTACTGTTATAGCAGTGAGACTGTGGAACTCTCTGTCAAAGGAACTTGTCATGGTGAATTCAATAACCGAGTTCAAAAAGGGTCTGGATGCATTTCTGGAGTATAATAATTTAACAAGTTACAGTGTCTAGGGGTCGTTGATCCAGGGATTATTCCGATTGCCAGATTGGAGTCGGGAAGGAATTTTTTCCCTAAAATGAGGACAATTGGCTTCTACCTCATGGGTTTTTTTTGCCTTCCTCTGGATCAACACTTTAGCACAACAGGCTGAACTAGATGGACGACTTGTCTTTTTTCAGCCTTACAAACTATGTAACTATGTAAGATGGATGGAGCAAAATACAGGGCAATCCTTGAGAAAAACCTGTTAGAGACTGCAAAAGACTTGAGACTGGGCATAGGTTCACCTTCCAGCAGAACAACGACCATAATCATACAGCCAAAGATACAGTGGAATGGATTAAATTAAAGCAAATCATATTCAGGTATTAAAATGGCCCAGTTAAAGTCCAGACCTAAATATGTCAGTACAACGTTCCTGTTTGAGGGTTGGCGGCCTGAGTTGCGGAAGTATTTGTGCCGTTGCATGCCCACTAGGGGTACATAAGGGCAGCTGGATACTATGTCACAGTTTATCCCTGTCCACACGGGCCCAGGAAGGCCCAGGGAGTGTGAGAGGATACCCCACTCGCCCACAACCTTAAACGGCTTGGAGAGATGTGTTTACCCACACCGGTGAAACAGAACTGTGCCAGCCCGGGCCCGGGAGACTGCCACAAGTTCCTCGTTAGATATACACCTTGTCCGTTACAGGCATATACCGGGCCAGGGACCTGCCTGGGTGGCATTATATTTAATCACCTTAAATGCATGCTAGACAAACAATACAGTACATACATAGGGCTTACAGCTATACAGTTGAAAGAAGTTTACATACACTATATAAAAAGACACATATGCATGTTTTTCTCACTATCTGAAACAAAATCTGAATAAACCTTACCTGTTTTAGGTCAATTAGGAACCAAAATTATTTATATTTGCCAAATGCCAGAATGAGAATTTAAGGTGTTTTTATTGCTTTCTGCAAAGTCAAAAGTTTACATACACTAGGATTACTATGTTTTAAAAGTTAGGATTACAATTTGGAACAGTCCTTATGATGATGTCATGTCTTCTGATAGGTTTATTGGCATCATCTGAGTTAATTAAAAACACACTTGTGGATGTATTTTAATTGCACACCAGAAACACACTGCTCCTGTGTGTAACATCATGGGAAAGTCTAAAGAAATCAGCCAATATACCAGGAAGAGAATTGTGGACTTGCACAAGTATAAACTCAGCACTCTCACTCATAAAGCTCTCCACAATGCTACACCCCCCTACATCTCCTCTCTCGTCTCTGTCTACCACCCGACCCACTCTCTCCGCTCTGCTGCTGATATCAGGTTACACTCATCAATCATCCGAACCTCCCATGCCCGTCTCCAAGATTTCACACGTGCGGCACCAGTTCTCTGGAATATGCTATCACGGGCGATCAGGCACATTCACAACCCTCATACTTTTAAGAGGGCCCTGAGAACACATCTTCTCAGTCTGGCCTACCAAGATCTCTAACTGCTATCACACACATTTGTCACTCCCTACACTAGGGCACTCACAGGCACTTATCTGTATATAGATGTACTGTCAGGGTGGCAGGTTCATCCATTTTTCGTGTAAACCACCCCCTATTTACGAAACATGGCTGGACCATTGTAAACCTAGCACTTCTCACCGTTTGTTTCACCCATACACCCTAATAGATTGTAAGCTCTCACGAGCAGGGCCCTCACACCTTGTGTCTCATCTGTAAATACTTTTAATGTGTAATGTCTGTACGTTAACCCTCAAATTTGTAAAGTGCTGCGGAATATGTTGGCGCTATATAAATAAAGATTATTATTATTATTATTATTATTATTATTAATAAGTATGGTTTATCCTTGGGTGCAATTTCCAGATGCCTGAAGGTGCTTCGTTCATCTGTACAAACAATTATATGCAAGTACAAACAAGATGGGAATGTCCAGCCATCATACCGCTCAGGAAGGAGACAGGTTCTGTGTCTCAGAGATGAACATGCATTGGTCCGACACGTGCATATCAACCCAAGAACAAAAGCAAAAGACCTTGTGAAGATGCTGGAAGAAGCTGGTAAGATTATGTCATTATCCACAATGAAATAAGTACTGTATCAACATGGGCTGAAAGACCACTCTGCCAGAAAGAAGTCATTACTCCAAAAGAAACATGTAAAAGTCAGGTTAATATTTGCAAATGCACACAGGAACAAAGGCCTAATTTTTGGAAACATGTCCTGTGTTCTGACGAAACTAAATTTGAACTATTTGGCAATAATGACCATTGTTACAGTTGGAGGAAAAAGGATGAAGCTTGGAAGTCTAAGAACACCATCACAACTGTGAAACATGGGGGTGACAGCATCATGTTGTGGGGTTGTTGTGCTGCCGGAGAGACTGGTGCACTTCACAAAATAGATGGCATCATGAGGAAAGAAGATTATGTGGCAATACTGAAGCAAAATCTCAAGACATCAGCCAGAAAGTTAAAGCTTGGGCGGAAATGGGTCTTCCAAATGGCCAATGACCAGAAGCATACTGCCAAACAGGTTACAAAGTGGCTTAAGGAAAACCAAGTAAATGTTTTGGAGAGGCCATCACAAAGCCCTAATCTCAATCCTATTGAAAATTTATGGGCAAAGCTGAAAAGGCAGATGCAAGCAAGGCATACAGTACATGGCTACAAACATGGCTCAGTTACACCAGTTCGGTCAGGAGGAATGGGCCAAAATTCCTACCAACTATTGTGAGAAGCTTGTGGAAGAATATTTAAAACGTTTGACCCAAGACATACAGTTTAAGGGTAATGCTACCAAATACTAATGAAATGTATGTAAACTTTTGACTTTGCAGAAAGCGATAAAAATGGCTTAAAAATTCTCTCTCATTATTCTGGCATTTGCAAATATAAATAATGTTGGTTCCTAACTGACCTAATTTACTTTATTCTGAATTCATGTCAGATAGTGAGAAAAACATGCATATGTGTCTTTTTATGTAGTGTATGTAAACTTCTGGTTTCAACTGTACATATACTGGTCAGAGGTGCAAATACATATAGGATATGGGTACAAACAAATGTAGCAACAAGATATGTCAAGTTACCCGAGGTTAGCTATGTGCAGGGCCTGCATGGGGGTGAATACAGCCTGCTGCACCTGTCTGGATGCTTTTGATATGCTTCTGGCATATACCCCCTTCCCAATAGATACAACCCTAGGCTCTCGGAGAACCTCACTTGCTGGGGTACCAAACTTGGGGTCGCTGCTCTGTTCCTGGTACCAGTTTCCCATTTCCCGCTGACCATTGGTCTTACAAATGAGAGAGTGACAGCTATGCGTTTGTGACACTTTCATATTTACAAATATGAAGTCGGGGTGTGCTAGTGATGTACGGTTGTGACTCTAGCCGGCTACAGAATGTCATTGTTCCATGCTGGATAGCCTGAACCCATGCAGGTATAAGGACCAGGGCTCCACAGTGTCTACCTCAGGTGTGAAATTGCACACACAGTGGTCTTTGAAGCTAACAGGCCCTTTCCTCAGTGCCATGTGTTGTGCAGTGGGGGTAAAATTCAAGACCTGGGTGGGTGGTTAATTTTTTGTTTACAATGAAACAGTCATCAGTGTGTGATGTAGCCAAAGGACATCCACGTCTTTGCCTTTTGGTGACTCTTCCAGTCTCTTTGTATCTCTGTTGCAACCTGCTGATGACACTCTGTGACACTGTAAGCTCAGTGTTCAAAAATGCAGAGAGGCAGCACATTCAAAAATGTGGAAGTTTATTAGCCCAACAGCAGCAACGTTTCGGTTCTGAACAGAACCTTTCTCAAGCTGTAGAAAGGTTCTGTTCAGAACCGAAACGTTGCTGCTGTTGGTTAATCAAACCTTCCATATTTTTGGATGTGCTGCCACTCTGCATTTTTGGGATATTTTCATGGGTCTGTAAATGCTACTGAAACCTATTTTCCTACTCTAAGCTCAATGGCCACTTCCGTCTGAGAGCATCCTGCTTGAAGCCTCACAATGGCGGGGTACTGTTGATCAATTTTAAAGTGTTGTCTTGGTCTCATGATGTAAAAATGTGAACAGCATGATGAGGATGACTGTTCAAATCCCAATTCAAATTGATCTCCTAAATTTATTGGGTGATTCAGGGATGAAACACCTGTTATGAATTTTGCCATTAAGCTCCTTATTAGAGATCAGCAAGTTGTGCAAAAGGTACTGAAACACTGAACAGTTGGACATTTGCATTCTATAGTTAAGAGATGGTCTCATTTAGTTCATTTAAAAAAGTCAAGAAATTTTATGATCATCCTGAAATCTCAACCAAAAGTCAGTTATCCCTAACTTTTATGAATAGTGCATGTATATTTCTTTGGTCTCAGAGGTTACACCCCAACTTAAAGTGATGTCATATACAGTGTTCAACTGGGGTGCCTAGGGCCCACCAGAGGAGTTTATTTTAGGGGCCCACTTTGCCTCGCTGTCTCCGCCACCTGTACGGTGTCCCGCCCGGTCTCGCTTCAACTTATACAGACCGATGTGATGACATCATCACACTAATCTGTAATCAAGATGGAACGCTGGGGCTTCTGAGTCTCCCTCACCTAATTGCAGCAGGACAACGGTGGTGAACATAAAAAGTCTAACGATATCTGTTCCCGTCCCAGAATTATATATTTTATATAAATAAAAATATATAAAAAGCTATAAATACAAAGCACGAAGTATAAAACCACTAAATAATGGTCGTAGAGTTACCTAATAACACCGCTACATAAAACCAGAATCCCAAGGTTAAAATTACGAATAATTGAGACCAAATACTTTCCACATCATGATCACATATCACCAGCACATAGTGACTGAATAATGCCACCACACCATGACCATATATCATCACCACATGTTGACTGAATAATACCATCACACGATGAACACACATCACCACCATATACTACAACACCATGACCACATATAACCACTACATAGTGACTGAATATCACAACACCATGACCCCTTATCACCACCACATAGTAACTGAATCATACCTCCACACCATGACCACATATCACCACTATATAGACACTGAAAAATACCACCACACCATTACTGAATATAAACTGGCAGGAGAGGGAGTCCGTCTCCCTCCATCAAGCAATCCCATGGTGCTGATCTGCTGGCATGGCAAATGGGGACCTAATGATTGAGTGCAATGCAAATCTGGTAATTATCCACCATGCTGCAATACATTAGTTTTGCAGTATAGTACAAGCAAATACAAGCATTTGTGCCACCTATTAATCAAGTTAATTAGGAAGATTGAGAAAAATAAGTAAAAAAAGTTTTACAAAGTTTTAAAAATATCTAACATTCACGACACCACTTTTTCTATTTACCATATAAAACAAAATAAAAGCTAAACATTATTGGCATTGCATTTCAATTGAAGTCAATTGGAGCAGTAAAATCCACATGTAATCTGCTTGTTTTCATCTTCATATGGATTAGATGTGGATTTCATGCTTATCTGTGTCAAAATCCACATCTAATATTAATATTTAAACATTATACCCACCATTAGGGGTGTCGGCAAAAGTAATGTACCCAAATAATTTTGAAAGCCATACTAGTAGAGGAAGCAACATGGTGACCAGCACCACGTGCCAGAGGATAAACATAGATGGTGCAGACGTTAATGTCATTGACACTGTCACTAGAGGCTGTGGTTTCATAGGTTTTAATTAGTTTCAGCTTTCTGATGTGCTTGCATTGTAAGAAATGCATATGCACTTATGTCTGAGAAGCATACCTTAACCCATTTTTGCCAAACCCAGAACTCCCGAACTCCAGGGAGAGTTGTCAAGTCTTCTGCACCAGCAGACTTCTACTGCTAATTGATATTGGATTTTAGCCCCACCTTCAGGTCAGGAGAGCAGCGGCCACAGAAGGAGGGGAGAAGAAGCACTAAGAACTGAATGATACACTCAGTCATAAGAGGCAGAGCAGCGTGTGTCATGTACAGTGTATTCTGATTTCTCCTGGGTTCAGGATAAGTAGGTCATCTAATTATATGTGCAGCATTCAGACCGGGATTGTACGAGGCTCAACACAGCAGATCAACACAGAAATGGCTCCATCTATAGTAAGAAGCACTTTCAGAAGTGTTAGCAGGGGGTGAGGAAATGCCCTTACTGAAGAGCAGGGGGAGAGGTGCTGAATGGGGGTGATGAAATGATGGTTCCTCAGGTTATGTCTACACAGCAGAGGTTACCTGTTGGATTTTCGGTGCTTTTAATGTTTTTAAACTTCTGAAAACCCGGCGGAAAAACGTCCACATAAACTTTAATACAAAAAACTACCTGTAGTCTACACAAGTCGTTTTTTGTTTTTTTTTTATTGTTTTTGAGTGCTGGCAGTTTTAGGAACATGGAAAATCCGATGTAAAGTCCAGCATAAAATTTACTATTGAAATCTATGTAAACCGCTGGATGTTTTTTGAAAGTTTTTTATGGATGTTATAGAGCGAGAGGATCTGAACAGATTATTGTATTATATTTATACATTATATTATATTTACACACAGAATTATACATCAATCTGCTAAGCTCCTCCTGCTCTATAATATGCGATCAGTAGATCAGATAGTATGTTCAAAGTGACAGGTTCCCTTTACAGTAAATTGTTCGTATAAAGTTTTTGAGTTAAGTTAAGTCAATTTGTAGTTTTTGCTAGGGACAGATAATATGAGGACATTTTTACCTGCTTGCACTATGTTTCAGATGAACCTCTGAAAAATTTATATTTTCCTTTTTATTATTATTTGTATAGAAAAAAAATGTTTTGTGGGACAATTAAACACTTGTGCACTGTAACCAAAAGAGAAGTTATGCCACTAAAACAACAGACGGTGCAGGGGACAATCCTTGAGTATTATGGACTATTCTTTTCTTTTTTGTATTTTTACAAATATTGAGGTACAGGTAACATGGCAAAGTCAAAAGGAACTATCCATACATATACACACCTGTGCTGTATGAGCTCTCCCCTTCCCCAGCACTCTCTGCTCATCTTAAATATATTAATACTGGGGAGTGAGGACAGACAAGACCACAGCAGTGACCACAGCAGAAAAGACCATGGCAAAAAGACCCAGAGTGATTGATAGGTGTTTAATATAGACAGTAAACTTAAAGGGGTTGTGTCACTACAAGCTGTTTTCCCAAGGAAGAATGGGCAAGAATTTCAGTCTCTCGATGTGCAAAACTGATAGAGACATACCCCAAGCGACTTGCAGCTGTAATCGCAGCAAAGTGGCGCTACAAAGTATTAATTTAAGGGAGACCGAATAATTTTGCACGCCCCACTTTTCAGTTTTTTATTTTTTTACAAAAGTTTTAAATATCCAATAAATTTCATTCCACTTCAGTTGTGTCCCACTTGTTAATTCTTCACAAAAAATGTTTAATTATATATCTTTATGTTTGTGCTGCTCATAGACATATATTAATGTTTGTACTTGTAATTCAATATGGTAATTCAATATGGTTTACATGCATTAGTTAAACCATTAATGCCTTTGGTGCCATCTTGTGGCCTTTGTTTGTAAGGTTTCACAAATGTTATTGTTTCCTGTTCAAGAGGAAGTTCTTTGCATTATGGGTAGAAGAAACTAATTTTCACCTCATGTCTGCACAGAGAGGACATCAGCCATCTCATCTCTGCTCTTGTTGAAGCATAGTTGGTAAGCTGTTCGGTTGTGAAAATGTCTATATCTAGCTTTATAAGCACTGCTAGTACAGTTTAGAACTTGTTGTATGTAGTTATGACAGATTATACTGTGCTGTTATTCAGATTGACTTGGGCATGTTGACCACCATGTAAAGTTTACTGTATTTCTACCTTGTACACTGTTTTTATGTTTGTTACAAACAGCCTATGTGTATTCTAATATACATTTTTGTTTGTCCATCAGTTTTACCCAATCCTACATCCTGTTAATAAAACTGCAGACTTCAAACACGGTCATAATTATTGACAAGTAGGAAGGCGATTAGCTGCCTGTCGAGCTCCACATAGACCCGGGGGTACGTGAAGTGGGGGCAGGACAATGTTTGAAGCCTGAAATGTGGCAAAAGGTTGAAAGGTTCAAGGGGACCGAATACTTTCGCAAGGCACTGTACCTGTTCACACCAGCATGCAGGGGGAGATTGCCCAAATGCAAAAATACCAATAAAACAACCACTCACATATCCTCAATGCATGATGGGGGTGGTTGCTGGTACTACAATTGCATATAAATAGTGTACCATGCTGGCTTACAACCTATTAGTGACAACCACACTATAAGATTAGGTGGGCTGCCCAGCACTTTCTCAGTGTCCAACACAAAATACAGACACCCTCCACTCCCCAGCACTGTTGGGCAGATAAAAAATAGGACATACAGGAAAAATGTTAAATATGAGGTATTAGTTGGTACAGGGGCCCCGATATGCAAGCTCGCAACTGGCGTCAACAGTCCTTATGTCTTGCGAGTCCCTACACTAACAATCCACAGAAAAAACACATACAAAAATGGGACATTACTTACTCAAAAAAACACTACAATTTTTGGGCTATATTCACAGCTCAGTGACTGGACTAGACTAAAGCCAGCAGCAGGCAGCTTTAGCCTATATGCTACCTGGGAAAGATTAACAGGTGAAGCTAATTGCTGAGCAGCATCTCACATATCCCACTGCTAGGGGAACAATTAGATGATAAAAAACTGCACATTATCTTAATACCTGTTCACGTCAGCATGTAGAAAAGCCACAGTATAATGCAAGGGGAGATTGCCAAAATGCAAAAAATACCAATAAAACAAGAATTCTGGGGAGCGGAGGGTGTCTGTATTTTGTGTTGGACACCCAGAAAGTGCTGGGCAGCCCACCTAATCTAATAGTATGGGCCAAAAATTGTAGTGTTTTTTTGAGTAAGTTATGTCCCATTTTTGTATGTGTTTTTTCTGTGAAATTGTATCGAACCACAGAATAAAGCTAACATATCACTAATACTGCTGGGTGAATGCCATAAAAATTAATGAAATATACTCCATTTGGCTGCCATTAAAAAATATGTAAAAAAAATTAGAATTGCATGTTTTCCAAAAAAACTAATAAAAAGTGATTCAAAAGAAAGGTGTACTTTAAAATGGTACCACAAAAAACTAGATTTCACCCTACAATAAATGGACTGGCCCACAGGAGAATAGAAGAAATCCCTGGAGGGCCTCTGAGCATCGCCGCTCTAGAGTATCTTTTAAACTGCAGATACATGATTGGGAGAGGCAGAAAGGCAGAGAGAAAGAGGCACAAAGAAAGGTAGGGGATAGAATCATGTACAGTATCTGTAGGGTGGATCCAAGAATGAAATTCTACTGGTGGGCCCCAGAATCAACTCTATAGGTGGGCCCCCAGAATGAAACTCCACTGGTGGGCCCTAGGTACCCCAGTCCGATGCTGGATACAGATCCATCAACGTAAACGTTTTTGATCTCAGAATAAGGTAATGCAAAACACATTTAAATAAAATAATACACAACAAATCATACTGATCCACAGAATATAACTATGTCATTTATACTACTTGGTATAAGGAGAACCTCCTCCTCCCCAGAAAAAAGTTTTTTCTTCTCAATATAATATATGGTACATTAAATGGTCGCAATAAATAATACAAATTATCCTGCAAAAAACCCAAACAAACAAAAAAAACCTCAAACAGTGATGTTAATGGAAAAGTAAAAAAGTTATGGCACTTGGAGGCTGGGAATGAAAAATCTTTTTTACCAGAAATTACTGCCAGAAAGGGATTACATTTATTGGAAGCCTAAAGTCTGAATTATACTTTGCAGAGTGACTGTATCGCCCGGGTAAGCACCATTACAAGGTACACTATGGCACTACTGTTGGGTATATTACTCTGTGCAGTGTTAGACTAGGCTATTAAAGCTCAAGATATAATATTACATACAGTGTGATAACGCAGTATATCATTATTGTATTAATGTAAAATTATCATCTACTACATTCAGGTATAGAGAATTAAAGGGGTTGAAAATTTCTAAATTTGTGGATATAGTAGAGGGAAAGTAAAATACCATATCACTGCAGAGAAAAGTTTTCCCCTTTAAAATATAACTTTTAATAAATCATTTAAAATAGATTAATCATATATATAGTCATATGAAAAAGTTTGGGCACCCCTATTAATCTTAATCATTTTTTAGTTCTAAATATTCGGGTGTTTGCAACAGCCATTTCAATTTGATATATCTAATAACTGATGGACACAGTAATATTTCCGGATTGAAATGAGGTTTATTGTACTAACACAAAATGTGCAATATGCATTAAACCAAAATTTGACCGGTGCAAAAGTATGGGCACCCCAACAAAAAGTGACAATAATATTTTAGTAGATCCTCCTTTTGCAAAAATAACAGCCTCTAGTCGCTTCCTGTAGCTTTAAATCAGTTCCTGGATCCTGGATGAAGGTATTTTTGACCATTCCTCTTTACAAAACAATTCAAGTTCAGTTAAGTTTGATGTGGTAAACTCCAACTTAAAAGTTTCTTGTCTAACCCAGGAAGAAGTGCAGCTCCGTCTTAGGAAGATTAAAATAGACAAATCCCCAGGTCCAGATGGCATACACCCACGTGTCCTAAGAGAGTTAAGTGATGTCATAGATAGGCCCCTATTCTTAATATTCATGACTGTCTAATAACGGGGTATGTCCCAAAGGATTGGCGCATAGCAAATGTGGTGCAATATTCAAAAGGGGTCAAAAAGTGATCCAGGAAACTATCGGCCGGTAAGCTTAACCTCTGTTGTAGGTAAAATGTTTGAAGGTTTTCTTAGAGATGCTATCCTGGAGTATCTCACTGAAAATAAATGTATAACGCCGTTCCAGCATGGGTTCATGAAGGATCGGTCCTGTCAGACTAATCTCATCAGCTTCTATGAGGAAGTCAGTGCTAGACTGGATCGGGGTGAGGCACTGGATGTCATATATCTAGATTTTTTCTAAAGCATTTGATATGGTGCCACATAAAAGGTTGGTAAATAAAATGAGAATGCTTGGACTGGGGGAAAATGTAACTGGCTCACTGATAGAAAACAAAGGGTAGTAATTAACGGTACATACTCAGACTGGATCGCTGTTACTAGTGGGTACCACAAGGGTCAGTATTGGGCCCTATCCTCTTTAACATTTTCATTAATGATCTTACACAGGGAATACACAGTAGAATATCGATCTTTGCAGACGATACTAAGCTCTGTAAAGTAATCAACACAATAGAGGATAATATGTTATTACAAAGGGTCTGGATAAGTTGGAAGCCTGGGCAGGGAAATGGCAGATGAGGTTTAACACTGATAAATGCAAAGTATGCACATGGGGAAGAGAAATCCATTACATGATTACATGTTAATGGAAAAACACTGGGTAAAAGTGACCTGGAGAAGGACTTGGGAATCCTGGTGGACAGTAAACTTAATTGTAGCAGCCAGTGTCAGGCAGCAGCAGCCAAAGCAAATAGGATCATGGGTGCATTAAAAGGGGCATAGATGCACATGATGAGAACATTATTCTCCCATTATACAAGTCACTGATTAGACCACAACATGGAATATTGTGTACAGTTTTGGGCACCAGTGCACAGGAAAGACATTGTAGAGCTTGAACAGGTACAAAGGCGGTGCAACAAAAATAATAAAAGGACTGGGTGGACTACAGTACCCAGAAAGATTAGCAAGATTAGGGTTATTTAGTTATGAGAAAAGAAGGCTTCGGGGGGACATAATACATATTTTAAATACATCAAAGGTCAATATAGAGATCTCATCCCAAGATTTATTTATACACAGGACTGTATCTAGAACAAGGGGGCATCTCTTACGTCTTGAGGAACAAAAGTTTCTACATAAACATAGAAAGGGATTCTTTACTGTAAGAGCAGTGAGACTATGGAATTCTCTGCCAGAGGGACTTGTCATGGTGAATTCAATAACCGAGTTCAAAAAGGGTTTGGATGCATTTCTGGAGCGTAATAATATAACAAGTTACAGTGACTAGGATTCAGGAGAGGGGTCATTGATCCAGGGATTTTTCTGATTGCCAGATTGGAGTCAGGAAGGAATTTTTCCCTAAAATGAGGACAATTGGCTTCTATCTCATTGGGGGTTTTTGCCTTCCTCTGGATCAACACCTTAGCACAACAGGCTGAACTGGATGGACGACTTGTCTTTTTTTAGCCTTACAAACTATGAATAACTATGAAACTATGGTTTCCGAGCATGGACAGCCCGCTTCAAAGTATCCCACAGATGTTCAATGATATTCAGGTCTGTGAACTGGGATGGCCATTCCAGAACATTGTAATTGTTCCTCTGCATGAATGCCTGAGTAGATTTGGAGCTGTGTTTGGGATCATTGTCTTGCTGAAATATCCATCCCCGCGTAACTTCAAAATTCATCACTGATTCTTGTACATTATTCTGAAGAATCTGCTGATACTGAGTTGAATCCATGCGACCCTCAACTTTAACAAGATTCCCGGTGCCGGCATTGGCCACACAGCCCCAAAGCATGATGGAACCTCCACCAAATTTTACAGTGGGTAGCAAGTGTTTTTCTTGGAATGCTGTGTTTTTGGGATGCCATGCATAACGCCTTTTTGTATGACCAAACAACTCAATCTTTGTTTCATCAGTCCACAGACCTTCTTCCAAAATGAAGCTGGCTTGTCCAAATGTGCTTTTGCATACCTCAGGCGACTCTGTTTGTGGCGTACTTTCAGAAACGGCTTCTTTCGCATCACTCTCCCATACAGCTTCTCCTTGTGCAAAGTGTGCTGTATTGTTGACCGATGCACAGTGGCACCATCATCTGCAGCAAGATGATGCTGCAGCTCTTTGGAGGTGGTCTGTGGTTGTCCTTGACTGTTCTCACCATTCTTCTTCTCTGCCTTTCTGATATTTTCTTGACCTGCCACTTCTGGGCTTAACAAGAACTGTCCCTGTGGTCTTCCATTTTCTTACTATGTTCCTCACAGTGGAAACTGACAGGTTAAATCTCTGAGACAACTTCTTGTATCCTTCCCCTGAACAACTATGTTGAACAGTCTTTGTTTTTCAGATCATTTGAGAGTTGTTTTGAGGAGCCCATGATGCCACTCTTCACAGGAGATTCAAATAGGAGAACAACTTGCAATTGGCCACCTTAAATACCTTTTTCTCATCATTGGAGACACCTGGCTATGAAGTTCAAAGCTCAGTGAGGTTACAAAACCAATGTTGTGCTTCAGAAAGTCAGTAAAAAGTAGTTAGGAGTATTCAAATCAATAAAATAAGGGTACCCAAATTTTTGCACCAGTCAAAATTTGGTTTAATGCATATTGCACATTTTGTGTTAGTACAATAAACCTCATTTCGATCAGGAAATATTACTGTGTCCATCAGTTATTAGATATATCAAATTGAAATGGCTGTTGCAAACACCCAAATATTTAGAACTAAAAATGATTAAGATTAGTAGGGGTGCCCAAACTTTTTCATATGACTGTAAACCCCTATCTTATGTGCTCTAACCAGATTTATTAACGGAAGGAGTATATACTTTACAGGGGGCAATGATATCTTCCTGTTTCCACGTAGCCCCTCAAAACTATTCTGTCAGTGGAATAGTCGCCCCGAAAGAGGGCGGTTCCACTTTAACAGATTAGTAATACCTTCCTGATAGCGATTATTGTGTAATCTAAAATACAACTACAACTCCTCCAATGTCTTATTATGTCTTCAGATATGCAAGCTACTATCTCTAATCTCCAATTATCCCGACGCGTTTCCCCCTATCTAATAGGGTTCATCAGGGGAATAAATATATAAACTGAAGAGAAGATGTTCATAAATTTCACATGCCATATTTCAACATTTCTGGCAATGGATAATACTTATCTCGTATAGATACTTCCATCTGAGGAGATCCTTATGATGAAGGACTGGCACCCTGGATGATATGGAGGCGAGTCTGATGCCTAGCCCGTCCCCTTAATGCAGCGCAATTTACCCCTGCACATGCATATAGTATATTGATAATTCCTTCCTTTGGATACCTTTATCTTTAGATTATTAATCCATCCCGGTTCCCAGGCACTGCCATTCTTCCTCTGCAGCAGTCGGCGTCTTAATTACTCAACTGCACAAGACCGGAAGTAGTTCGGCAAGATAGCGGAAGTATACCGCCGGCACAGTTCCTCTCTCTTTTACTACGATCGAGCCATATGTTCCGCCCCGCTGGCCTTCAAAACAGACTACCCCCCACCCAGGGCAGTCTCCTAAGGCATCTATAAACAGATATATGCAGTTTAACCACTCTTTAATGTATAATAAATAAAGTTAAAAAATATGATGGGATGGAATAAATACGCTCATGTTAGAGGTGAGAAACACCCCAAAGCGGGGTATATAAATTGTCTGGTGTCCCTGTTTGAACTTAAATTTTTCAAACTGAGCATTCACCAGAAATGATATATAATATTGGGGCCAGTATCGTAAAGTACGAGCAGGTATTAAAGGGGTAGTCCAGGATTAGAAAACCACAGCAACTTTCTTCCAAAAAACAGTGTCACACCTGCCATGAGTTTGTGTCTGGTACTGCAGCCCAGCAACTGTCACTTACATGGTGATAATCTACAATATTAGAAACCCACAAATATGTGTGGCCCAGTTTTTGGAAGGAAGCCACTGTGGTTTTCTAATTGTGAACAACATATGTGTATTTAAAAGCTTTTTTCTCTTACGGTTTTAATTTTTCATGAGTTGAATTTAATGTACATTTTCTAGTGGTTTTTTTTGAGATTTCAGCAGTGTAAATAGACACACACATGAACTACAGTGTCTATTTTTTATTGCAATATAAAGGGCATGGTTTATGAGCTTATTACTTCCCATGCACTTTGCCTAAAAATATGCAACGTGAACATAGCTTATGGCCTAGTGCACATGCTATTAGAGACCAACGTTGATGGATATCCGAGTCGAGTGTTTACACACATAGATATATTATTAACTCCTTAATCCTTAATGAGGCAGCAATTTTCAGATTTTTGGTTTTTGTTTTTCCCTCTCCGCCTTCCGAGAGCCATAACTTTTTAATTTTTTTAGCTACATAGTATTATGAGAGCTTGTCCCCCAAAAAAACAAGATATACTTTTAATGGTGCCATTGAACTTAACATATAATGTACTGAGAAATCTCCCAAAAATTCTATGTGGGGCGGAACGTGAAAAACAAAACAAAACTGTGTCATATTTACGAGGGTATTTCATTTATGGAGTTCATTGTTCAATATAAATGACATGCCCATGGCAGGTGTTAATGACAGTTCTCTTCTTGTCTCCCTCTCGGATTTGGATTAGGTTGTAGGCCCCTCGAAGACCAAGTTTTGTAAAGACCTTGACGCTTTAAAGTCTATCAAAGAGCTTGGAAATTAGGGGCAGAGGATATCGATTCTTGATAGTGAGTTTGTAAAGGCCTCTATAGTCAATGCAAGGACATAAGAACCCATCCTTCTTAGTGAATCAAAATCCAGCACCAGCAGAAGAGGATGATTTGTAGATAAAACATTTCTGATGGTTCTCAATAATATAGGCCGATATAGTTTGGGTTTCAGGCACTGACAAGGGGCACACGACTTTACCACGGGTTGGAGTATAAGCTGGCAGGAGCTCTATTGGTCAGTCATAAAGCCTATGTGGAAGAAGGCTCTCCACTTCCTTCTTGCAGAAAAAATCTCGCAGAAAAATTCCTGTACTAAGTGGGAAATCCAGGAGGCAGGGGTTGGAGAGAAGTTGAAGTGACAGGTTGCATCGGATGTGGTGGCAAGACCCACGAGAAATGGCACTATTTGCTCCAATAGGAGACCTTGCCTGTTCTTCTGTCGAGTATTGTGGCATGAGTTTGCAACCATGGAAGGCCCATGAGAAGAGCATAAGTGGACCATGGAAGAACATAAGAAGCAATTCTCTCCTTATAAAGAGCACCAACTTGTAGAATTAGGGGCTCAGTTCAATACTGAAGGGAACCTGCAAGGAACTCCCCATTATTGGAAGAAATAACCAAAGCCTTACTCAAGTGAAACACCCAGCAGATGCAAGCAAGACACTTGAGATGGGTAAACGAAGTTACCCATGGAGCACGAAACCAGGAAGGCAGAGACCGCCAACTGTTTCCAGACAGAAAATAGAGGGTCACTTGTATGGTTAGGCGTTGAGAGGAGAAATCTTCGTCTATGCTCACCACTCCTATGAAGCCTAGGCACTTGAGTTTCCAAAACGATCGGGACAGTCTCTGAGGATGTGCCTTCCCTCCCCCCTCCTCTCTCTCCACCGCAGTAAAGGAGCAAATTGAGAGTGTGTCTACAGATGTGTTCCTCTTAAAGGGAATGCGTCATCAAAAAATTACTTATTGTTTAACTCACATTTTTATGTTAAACACGTTTTAAGAATTTTTGGTTGTGTTTTTTTTTTTTTTTTCAATTTTCCATATCACTTTCAATCTTTTTTCACTTTGGCCACTAAGCTCAATAATAGTCTGAGACTTCCTGATCTGTAGAGAAAGATTTTCAGTAGTCTGTTCATAATCAGTACAAGCAGGGTTACACTGAAAGGTGACACCAATGTGTATAGATAACACAGGATTCACCAGTCACAATAGGAGAAAGTCAAAGCTCTCCCTCTCCCCCACCTCTTCTCGGGTGCAGAGCATGCCTAGAAAACTCTCCTATAGAAGTCAATGGGACTGACCCAGTTCACAGGCTGCTATGTGCATGAAGCAGCTGTAAAGCATCTCTCTAAATGCTGTTAAAAGAAGTGCAGACAAGAAAGCTGTCCCCACCATAAACAGACAACCAAATTGAGAAATCTAAAATCAGAAAAT
Organism: Phyllomedusa bahiana; assembly: GCA_025379985.1. Classification (NCBI taxonomy): domain Eukaryota; kingdom Metazoa; phylum Chordata; class Amphibia; order Anura; family Hylidae; genus Phyllomedusa; species Phyllomedusa bahiana. The sequence continues at coordinate 45,054 of JAODAL010018922.1, read as the reverse complement.
AAAAACGGCTAAGAAGAAAAGAATATGTATCAGTTTCTTGTTTCAATAAATAAAAAAAAATAAAATAAAAAAGGCGACAGATTCCCTTTAAGATCAGCGGAGCCTCTCTAATTTCATGGGCTCTTCTCATGGTGCCATAGATGGAGGCAGAGGAGATCTTTAATATAAGGGAGCCAGTCGAGGGAGTCTGAGAGGCTGTAACAAATCTGTTTGCTAGCAGAGCTCTAGCTGCCTTTCGGCGAAGTTGATGTCGATCCTGGTGGTCAGAGATATGGTGTCGTCCAATCAATACAATTCTAGGAGTCATCATAGTGGCCTACTTGACACAAATCATCCAACAACCAAGGCATGTCCTTTTTAAGAAAAATGTTTTCACATATTTTTAATAGTAATTATTTACTAATTGCACAGAATGCAGCCGACAATGGCAGATGATCACACAAAACAATGAGTGTAATTATCTCATAGCTCCTTTGCCAGAAGGCCAGTAATAATGAGGAATCTTATGCAATGCAATGAGCTAAAGCTTTCCTTAAACAGATTTAAAGTTAAACATTTCAGATACAATGGACCCCATAAAACCAGATGTCTGCCAGTGAGAGCAGTGCATGAATGCAGCAGTAATTTATCATATTTATGCACCAGAAGGTTCGAATTATACAGAATAATTATGTATGATCTACTATGGTGACTACAATGGACCAAAGTTAAATTATGCTTATATATAGTGTGACAAATACATGCATGTACTGCTGTACACAGGCTATGTCTAGGAATATGTTGTGCCTGCATTTTACAGTTTGTTTTGCAGCATTTTCAGAAAGTAACCACATGGATTGCTTAATGGGGTAGTCACATCTCACATATTTATGACACATCCACAGAGGTGGGACCCACCCCTAGAATGTATACCATTTCTGCCTTCAATATAAAAGCACAGTCTACGATCACTTAGGACTACGTTTGCCCTACAGAAATGTATGGCTCCATCGTGGTCCTGCTACAGTATCTGTTGGGATAAGTTTTAACGGTATCCCAGTGAATACCAAGAGAGGTCTGCAAAAATGTGAGGTGAATGGGGTCTTGTTCTGATAGTCACACTTCAGTGCCTTCTATGCTTATCTGGACTAGTAGAGTGGAGGACATTCTACAAGCCTCCAAAGACTCAGCATCAGAAGTTGTGCATCAAATTATTGTTAAGATATTATCAAGCCCATAATTACTGCAACATATGTCAAAACAATATAATTAACATTTACTCAATGTTACTAAAATGTTAAATATGTCCCCGGTCAACAGACTTTAATGGAATAACAAGTGAACATAAATGTAATACATGGGTGGTAAACCTATGTGACACACCTGAGAAGGAAGGTTGTACAGCTCATGTGTCACTTTGTGAAATATGGAGAGTAGCATCGCCTGATTTCTACTGTCTACTAGATTATAGTCACAGTGGTCACATTCTACTCAGAGATGGCACTCCTTAAAGAAGTATTCCCATCATCTAATTTCCTAGCTGCCACTGGCATATAGTAATGAATTTATATGGGAGTTCGAATATAGCCAGGCTCACTTGCTTGGCTGTATTCAGAATTCTTACAGAAGAGAATGGAGAGAGCTTTGCAATTGTGGTCACCTCTCTCTCTGGTGATGAGCGAGCTGCAACCAGGAACCTAAGTGATAGGAATACTTTCTTCATGTATTTTTTATTATAACTGTTCCCAGAGCCACCGTAAAGGCAGTACAGGGGGAACTGCTGTACGGGGCCTGGTGAAAACCGTGAAACAAGGAAGTCAGAGTTTGGACAGGGGTCCACGCGACGCGGTATCTACTAATAGAAATAGGGGCCCATGTTGCTCATGGGGGGCCAACGCTCAGAGTCACAGCTGAGCTTAATACGTTTACATCGAGTTTCACACTTACTTCTATTACACTGTGACCGTAGCCGGGCTCTCCTCTCTATGTCCACGGACGGGACCACAAATTAAATCCCTGATTCAAATTGTTACGCATTCCGCCATTAGCAGAACACAGCGGCACGCACAGAGAGACAGCAACAAGGACTATGTGTGCTGACAGCCTAGTGCACAACTTATAGTGGGTTGCAAATGTATTCATATCCCTTGAACTGTTAATCATTTTTGACTGTTACAGCCACAAACAAAATATATTTTATTGGTATTTTATGTGACAGAACAACACAAGCAAGTATTTGTGAAGTGTAAAGAAAATATGTGCTTTTTAAAATTTTTGCTAATTAAAAAAACTAAACAGAAAGGAAAAATAGTATGCTAAAGTAAAAATACAATTTTTATTGAAATGAAATACATCTAAAATAAACACACAGAATTAATTCATATGAATATCAAGACAATGCAACACCACCAGAGGAACCAAATACTGACCTTTTGATGTTTTGTTTATTTTGTTTTGTATGCTGTTTATTAGCCTATTTATATAGGTCTTAATTAAAAAAAACAGAAAAGTGTGGTGTGCATATGTATTTACCTCTAACAGGTTTTCTTCCAGGATTGCCCTGTATCCATCTTCCCATCAACTCTTCCCAGTCTCTGATGAAGCAAAACCTTCCCCCAGCATGATGCTGTCCCCACCATGCTGAACCGTGAAATTGGTGTGTTGAGGGTGATGTGCAGTGTTGGCTTTCCTCCACACATAACGTTTCACATTTTGGTCTCATCTGACCAGAGCACCTCCCTCCATATGACTTTTTATGGATTGCTTTCAAAAAGAGCATTCTTTTTGTCACTCTTCCATAAAGGTGTGGGATAGTGGACCAACCGCATTATGTTCACTAAGTAAAGTATTCTGGTATGATAATTGTGAAAGTATTTAATCTGTATTCTGCTGTCTTGGCACTCCCCAAGTTTGTGCCGCTATTCTGGTTTATGAGATACTGCAAATGAGGCACATGTGTATAACAATCACATGGAGTCGGCCATTTTGCAAAAAGTGCTGAGAAAGACCTGAGAGAGCATGCCAGCACAGCAGCAAGACACCAGAAGCAGAGCCTAAAGAAAGTGATCAGCTTCCCTAGAAACCTGCCAGGCTTGGAATGAGAGTGTCCAGAGACTAGGAGAGCAATGACTGCCTACACTGACGTTTGTCTGCCAAATGAGTGCCGGACAAAACAGGGGCAGCTGTCGAGACAGAGTGCACCATCAGCTAGACCAGGACATCCACTCCATCCACACGGATCTGAGGACAGTAATTACCGGCCATCTTTAAGGTTACCTCAGTGGTGCGTTGCTCGCCAACGAGCTCAGAATGTGGGAAAGGCCTGCTACTAGTTTAGTTAGGTTAGGTTCAGTTACAGCCAAGGATGGGTTACCCAAACTACACCTTCCTGTTCAGACTTGGAAAAGAGTTTGCCTAACACAACGTTATTCCAACGTGAACCGGTATCACCTGTGAGAGAAAGTTTTTTGGGCACATGTGCCTTTGGGGGAAGCGTTGTTGTATAGTAATTTAGATTGTAAGCCAACTGTGCTGTACCGACGGCGCCTTGCAAACACCACCACCAATTGTTCCTGTTGGGTTATGGTATTAAAAGTGTTAAGGGGTTATCTGCCTTTCTTAACAGACTGGGTAGGTAAAGTTACCAGGCATCAGAGGATACATCATGCGGCGCGCTGTGCAGCACAGGGACCAAGAATATGTCATTTTGTATATACTGTATTCGGGGGATCTGTTCACTATTCTTGTTTCCAGAAAGCTTCAGTAAAACAACTTGTTGTCGAGCCGGTGTTGTGGAGTCGTGTTCTTTGTCCGTGACTTCGCTGATATCTCCGGTAAACCTTGCCTCGGATTACTCGGCCTTAAACTGTCGTTAGTCGTTGCAGGGATACAGAGCGCATCGTTCTGGACAGAGTTGCGCCGGGAGATTATCCCCGGCGTCAATGACTCCGGCCCAGCAGCAAGATCAGGTCGCCCCCACCAATACCCCCAAGTGTGTTATGTCTCTTTAGGGCCACTATTGCAATCCCTTCCAATTTGACGGGAAAAACAAGACATTGCAGTGACTGGACAGACGGGCGGTCTGAGAGGACACGCTGGAGAAAATATTCTCGGTGTTGGAGAGTCCAAGGGGGGTGTTACCAAAATTGGTGGCAACTGCGAAGATTACTTCTTCAACCGGCTGCAAAGACGGAGGACTGAGGACCCTCATGCAGTAATCTAATGCCCTACAGGAAAATTGAATGAGCTAAGGCGGCGAGATAAGCTGCTAAGAGGGACCAGTTCATTGATGGGATTGCATAATAAATCTTATGGGAAAAATTGCAAGAGATGACAAGAATGTCGGTCCAACCTGACACTTCTATAGAGTTTACTTAGTCGCCGTAGAAAGGGGAAGAGGAACCACATTGCCCCGTAGTAGTGGTAAAGGCTTGTGTAAATAGTGCCCAAGCAAAGCAAGAGGACCAAAGGGACACAGAGTCTTTTACGGATGTGGTCCAGGTATTGCAGACAGAGGTGAGAGAACTTCGGCTGAAGTGTCCCAGTTGAAGGCAGGACGGCTTACAGCTATGGAAACGACGTTGGCTTTCCCACAGTACCCCACACTTTTTGATAACTGGCTCCACAGCGGGTTCACCTTCCGCAACGTCGTCCATCACTTGTGACAGAGGTCATAGGGACCCCTCTGCTGGGACTTGACCAACAGTATAGGCCACATCGCCAGAGAGTGCACATTGAAAGTTGTAAGGGTGGAGCCGGGGTTAAACTACTGGACCGCTGACAGTAGCTGGGCATCCTGGGCTGGTGCAACAGAAAACAAGGCCATGCGTGAGGAGTACGATCTTTATGCCAGTAGTCCCGTTATGGAAGCAGAGCTAGGAAGTCAAAAAAAAGGTGCACTGCCTAGTGGATACTGGGTCAGAGTGTAATGGAGGCTTGGAGAGTTCTTGAGAGACACCTGTTTGGGCACATTGATGGAGCAGAGTTGGCAGCGTCATTAGGTGACGGCAGCCAACAATGGTGAGCTGGACCGGTTACAAGGGATAGTATTGGATGAAGGTCCGACTGTTTTGGACTGAGTATATTGGCAAGAAGGAGTTCTCATGCTGGTAGATCACCATCCAAAAGGGGGTGATGTGATCATGGCGATGAAACGTCCCCTCCGAGACCCTGGATCACCACCTCTATGCCTCACATGATTGGGGCCAGATATTGGCAGCGGGCCACCACGCACCAGCCGCACTCAGAAGGTCCTACGACAAGATGGTGAGGAGCTGCAGTCTGCAGAAGTGCCCCACTCATCTGGCCCGACCCCAATTGGCTCCGTGAAGTGTCTCAGCAAAAGCCCCGATCCAAATCCCTCCACGGACACGAAAAAATATGTATGTTGCCAGTGCGAGAACCAGACTGAAGTTGATCATGGGCTGGAAGCATCTTGGTTGAACCAGTCTCACAAGAACGAGTCCACAGAACAGACCACTGGTTGCTCAGGGCCCTTGCACTGTGGAAGGGGGGTGTGTCACCCGTGTGAGATGCCTTCATGTCCATGGGGACAGCGAAGTTGGACACTTAATGTGAATACCCTACTAGCCGAAGAGTCCATGTACCTGGAGAAGATATCTCCCGGCTAGAGGACGTCACGCTATGGCCAACAAGAGGGTCGCATGGAACCTATGGCAGTGAGGGTCCGAAGGGTGAGCCTCAGACTCGGCGGAATGGAATTGGCCGATGTGATTATGGCTCAGATGGGAATTGACCGCATCAACCCTGACTACCAGGGCAAACTCCAAGCTGATGGAATGATGCCCTGCCATCAGAGAATTGTACGGACAAAATCCCAGCCCTATATGTTACCAGAACAGTGAAAGACTAAATTGGGTGGCCAGCATGCTGGAGAAACGAGTGATTCAAGAGAGTCAAAAGTCCCTGGGCCGCCCCTGTGTGTGTTGGTTGGAAAAAAGACTGGGCGGTCTCCAGGTTCTGCCGTGGACTACAGGAAGCCTAAATGCCCAGACCATTCGTGACGCTTTCCCCTCCGCGGATTTTGAAAGAGTCGCTGTCCGCCTCTAGGCCATGCAAAGTTTTTTTGATCCTGACCATGGCTAGTGGATACTGGCAGGTACCCGTAGCTGAGAAGGATAGGGCAAAGAAGCTTTCATTATGCTCATGGGACTTTACGGAGTTCAAGTCCGGATGCCGTTTGGCTTTCATGCCCTAGGGACATTCCAGGCAGGCTGATGGAAAACACTGTCTAGGAGATTCTTAAACTTTGAGTCGGTGCTGATCTACTAGATGATTTAGCGGTGTATCGGGAATTCGTTTGATGACCATCTCCAGAAACTGCGTCAGGTTCTGGAACGAATACCGAGACCATGGGCCTTAAGATCAAGCAAAGGAAGTGCCAGCTCTTCCAGCAAGCGAATAGGAGTAGCTCTGGGGCATGTGGTCATTTCGGAAGGGGTACTGCCGGGCCGCCCCTGTAAGTGTGAGAAGGCGGTCCCAAAACTGGCTGGCCATGTATCAATACGAGAGAGGTGCAGGCATTCCTGGGACTGGCGGGTATTACCGAAGGCTTTAAACCCCGTTTCGCTCATCTGTCGGGGCCCTTTAAGGCGCTACTTTCAGTGATACGGCTGGAGGTCCAAAGAATCGCAACTAATGAGTGGGGGACCTCGGCAGCAAGAGGCTTTTGAAGCGTGTTGTAAGAGGCGCTGACCTGTGCTCCAATTCTGGGCCTATGCGCGTTCGGACACCCCTTCTGCTGTCTACTGACTGGTAGTCTAGTCCTTACATGGGTTGGGGGCCTGTGCCTGGTCCCAGTCCAAGAGGGTGCGAGAGAGTTGTAATTGACTATAACAGTCGTGTCCTTGCGGGAGTCAGAGCGCAATCCTGACAATTTATAGCTCCCTTTATGTTGAACTGTTGGCCTGGTGTGGGCCATGACTGAAAGGTTCGCCAGGAGAGTACCTGACAGGTGCAGAAGAAGTGACTGTCATGACTGACAACAAACCATTGGCGCATTTGGTAGAATGCTTAGATCGGAGACCTCGAGCAGAGATGAGGTGGCAGACTCTCAAATTACATCAATTACGCATTAAGTTCTGCGTCAGGGAGAGAAATCAGGGAATGCCTCGATGCCCTCTCTCGGGTCCAGTCAGACTTTCCATCCCGCAGCACGGATGTGGAGCAATGAGGAGTTAGTGGACACAGAAATGCCCGACTTTAGTCAAGTTCCCTGCGTATCCAGGACGTGGCCCACTCAGTGGGGGGCGTCTGGGGTGCCGATGGGTGGGAAAAGACTGTGGGCTGATTGGAGAGGGTCCAGGATGGATGCCCAGATTTACAGAAATGTGATGGAGGTTAGGTCCGGTCTCGGGTCTGGCCTCCGACAGAGGCGCTAAGGGCCCAGACTTGACGCAGGAGGGGCAAAAGCTGTTGAGGCAGTGGGATAAGGGTGTGTTTCCAGGGTTCTCCTGTTGCGGACCATCTATTACAATCGATTGCGCAGCACCAACAACAGATTGTTATACAATGTCATTGGGACCAGAGGCTGCTCGGAAAGCACCATGAAAGAGGCGCTCCATATTTGGGAGTGACAAAACCTACAAGTGGCTTCAACGGACTGGTTGTACTTGCCTGACTGTTAAGTATGTGTCTGAAAGTTGCATCAAGTGTCGTATCTGTGGGTTGAATAAGAGACTGAACAGAGGGCTCCCATTCAGACCATCAGCACCGCTTCTGCGCCTTCGAGCTCCTGATGATTGACTATGCACAGAATGGGTACTCTACCTCTGGGCAGTCGTACTGTTTGGTCATGATGATTAGAAACAGGGTGTTCCCTCAGATGCAGTGATCCATGAGAAGGCAGTAGGCTATGGACAAAAGCGCAGCTGAATTCGCAAAATAACACAGCAATCAAACCCCAGGAATTGTTTACCGTGCTCACTGATGCGGCTGTACGGGGAACGGTTACAGCTCGCAAAATTCACTTTGTGGCATGAAGCCCCGCAGGTAGATCGCTGGAAAGATCAGGCAGCTCGGAAACAGATTCCCGCCACGGGTTCACAGTGGCGACGCCGGAGCGAGTGAAGATTAGAAAAGATGACTGAAGCCGGTATATCTCGCGTTCAGTAAGAAAAGGATGGGTATCTAGAGTGGCTTGAATATGTAGGCAAGGATTTTTATTTTAACACATTACGCCGTTTCGCCGACTTTCAAACGCTCAAGCTCTTCAGATGTAAACAAACACGCAGCTACATGATGGAATATATATTACCCATTTAAAATCAAACGAGGGTGGATGGCAGCTGTTTGTATCAGATCGAGCTGAATGGAAACCACAAACAAAAACAAATAGATGTGTTTTACACAGAGTTGAATAGCGAAAACAATGAGAATGAAACCAGGATAATAATCCCTGTGACAGCAGCGCTATATGTCATTCTCACCTGAAATTCAATACTCATGTATCATAAACAGAACAAAATTAACATAACATTTTACATTAATAACAGCTTTATACTGATGCAAATTGTAGTGGGATATATGTACAAAACACTAGCAGGACATGTATAAAAATTACATGTATAAAAAAAAAACTGCGTTAACATCGAATTAACTAAATAAAATAAGAATGCTGTGAAAATAAAATCGATAGGTCCTGAATTTGATGACCTAAAAATAATTATAAAAAAACCAGGGAAGCGATAATAATAAAAAATTGATATAGTATAAATATATCATTAAAAAAATATTGGTAGATAAAACCTGTTTTTGGTCATGACAGAACATTTCACTAATATGCCGTGGCTGTAGCCCCACTAGGGTGCAGACTGTAGAGTCTGCTGCTGAAGCGATCTTGCACAAGAACTTTATACAGGTGTTTTTTGGGTGCCCACAGAGGATACATTCGGACAAAGGGGCATGTTTCCAAGGGCTATAATGAGCGAATCTGTACCAGTTGTATGGGATTGAGAGTATCCCGTATACCCCGTATCATCCGCAGGGAGAACCGGGGTTGTAAGTGGTTTAACTCGCACCCTTATCCAGATGCGACAGGACTTTAGAGGGACAGCACAGAGGGCTCAGGTGGCCCTGGTAACTGCCTGAGCTGATGTTGGCTACAACACAATAGGGTGACAGTACACGGATTATTACTCCCCACATATGACATATGTGATGTTCGGGTTCAGAGACCCGGGTCGAGAGATTGAGGATCCCAACATGCCCAGTGGACAGAACCACCAGACCGGGGGGGAGGGGGGGAAAAACCCCCCCCCAGTAGCCAATGGCGTGCTGGGCCCAGGAAACTAGCGCCGCCGGAATGCGGATGGTGCACCAAGGTTGTAGGAGAGCGGTCTGAAACAAAGAGGTGCATCCTAACCGCGGCGTTCAGAGAGACACGTTTTGCCGGGTGTCGGGTCATGGTCAGGGCTAAGGGGCCATTGGGAAGTTGGATGGGGAGGGGGGAAAGGCCCCAGTCCCATATGGGGTTTCAAGTGAAGCGTGCCCCTCCCACCCCCCCGTCTAAGGTTTTAGGGGCCCGAAAAGGGAAAAGGGGGGGGCCGATCACGAAATTGCACGGGAAATTATTTTTGAGGCCCCTTGTGATTTTAAAAGTGCACAAAAACCCCCATACCCGAAGAAGTTTCCCCCTAAAAAAGCGCCTCCCTTAGTTGGGGAATGGTGGGCTGTCCCCTGCCGGGTGTAACTGGGTTTCCTTTGACAATTTTGCCCCCGGGGGAAAAGACGGGAAAGCAGCCAGAAAACTTTTCCCCAAGGGTTGTGCCGAAAACCCCTCTAGCCTATGCCCCACGTGGCCCCCCCAGACCCAACGTGGCGTCCCCCCCCCCCCCGGGCACTTGACAAGCGGTTTTTTTGTGGGGGGGGGGTTTGTCGAGGACCCCAAAATTTTCTGGGGGGTTGGGGTGGTATGTGGGATAGGGGGGAAAACCCGCATAATTTTCCCCTTTAAGTAAATTTAATTTGTATGAAAATTTGTGAAGTTTTTTAATTGTTTTTCTGCTTTTTTGGCCACAAGTTTCCCGGGTCTTTTTTTCGGGTTTCTGAGATATGCAAATGAGGACTTGTTTTTAACACTCACATGGGGGTCGGCCATTTTGGAAAAAAAGTGCTGAAAGATGAGAGACCCAAGCAGCAAGCGGGAGGACCCCGGAGCAGAGCCAAAAAAACGTTTCCAGTTCCCCAAAAACCCTGCCAGGGGGAAATGGAAGTGTAAAAGAGGGACTTGGGGGAGACCCTTGACTGCTCCACAGAAGTTGTCTCCCGAAATAAAGAGCCCCGGGGGAAAAAAAAGGGGGCAAGCTCCCGGGGACAGGGGACATCTGAAAAGCCAGCCCCACCAAACTCCATCCACAAGGATCTGCTCTGAAGTTATTTAATTCCCGGCCCATTTTTAAAGGGTTTTACCTCAGTGGAGGGTTTGCACGCCAACAAAGCTCGGGAACTGGGGGGAAGGCCTGCTCTAGTTTAGTTAGGTTGGGTTTTCGTTACAGGAAAAAGGGAAAAGGGTTTACCCAACTACACCTTCCTTTTCGGGGATTTGGGAAAAAAGAGTTTGCTAAAAAACCCCCGTTATCCACGTAAAACCGGGGTTAAACCTGGGGAAGGGGGAAAATTTTTGTGTCTTTTTGTCCCTTTTGGGGGGGAAGCGTGTTTTTGGGAAATTTTTAAGTTTTTAAAGCCACGGGTGCTTTTTACCGCCGGCGCCTGAAAACCACCACCACACCAATTTTTTCCCTTTTTGGGTGTTTTATGGTAAAAAAAAGGAAAGGGGGGTTTATGGCCTTTCCCAAACCCCCCGGGTAGGAAAATTTTTTCCCAGGATCCAGAGGATACATTTATGGGGGCCCGCCCCCTGTGCAGCCGGGGGCCCCAAGTTTTGTTTTGAAATATCTTTTTTTGGGGGGATCTGTTAAATATCTTGTTCCAAAAAGTTAAAGTAAAACCCCATTTTGGGTTGTCCCGGTGTTGGAGTCGAAATTTTTTGGTCCGGGGACTTCGGTTTCCGGGTGCCCCTTGGTCCTCGGTATTTCGGTTTCAATTTTGGCTTTAGTGTTGCAGGTTTTTCCGGGGATTTTAAATGGAAGGCTTGGGGCCCGGGAGTCTTCCCCGGGTAAAATGGCCCCCAGCCCGCAAAAAGCTAAAGGTGCCCCCACAAAAAACCCCCCCCACGGTGTTTTATTTTCCCTTTTGGGGGCAAAATTTTTTGAATTTCCCCCCCCAAATTTTTTGAGGAAAAACAGGGAACATTGCGGGGGACGGGGACAAAAGGGCCGAGTCCAAGGGGGGACCCCTTGGAAAAAATTTTTTCCCGCTGTTGAAAGGGGGGCCCAAGGGGGGGTTTGTTTTTCCAAAAAAGGGTGGTGCAACGGGAAAGTTACTTCTTAAAACGGCCAAAAGAGGGGAGAGACCTCATCCCCAGTACTCTAATCCCTACAGAAAACTTGAGAGTAAGGCGGCGAGACCCCGCGGCTAGGGGGGCTTTTCCAGAAGGGGGAAAAGTGCTAAGAGACCATTATTGTGGGATTCATAAAAAAATTTTTGGGCAAATTCAAGAGATGACAAAAATGTGGGCCCGACTGACATTTTTAAGAGTTTACTTAGCGTGTAAAAAAAGGGAAAAGGGAAACCCCATCCCCGTCTTTTGGTAAAGGCTTTGTGGAGTAGTGCCCAAGAAAGCAGAGGCCCCAAAAAGAAAGGTTTTGACGGATTGGTCAGGCATTGGGGGACAGAGTTGAGGAAACTTCGGTGGAAGTGTCCCGATAAAGGCAGAAGGGCCCAAAAGGGGCCCGGAAAAAAATTGGTTCCCACGTACCCTTTTAGAATCCCCTCCACAGGGGGGTCCTTCCGCAAGAGGTCCATCATTTGTGCAGGGGTTAGGGGACCCTCTGCGGGGAATTGCAACAGTTGGCCCATCCCAGAGAGTCCCCTAAAGTGAAAGGGTGGAGCCCGGGGTTTTTAAAAATACCGCCCCCCCCCCCCGCTGCAGTAGCTGGGGTCCTGGGGGGTTTGCAAAAAATCCAAGGCCCTGCGTGAGGAGTACGATCTTTATGCCAGTAGTCCCATCGTGTTCTTTGTCCGTGACTTCGCTGTTTTCCGGTAAACCTGCCCTCGGCTTACAAAGGCCAGAATTGTTAAGTACATGACTAATAGTTGTCCTGTGGACAGATTCTCCCACCTGGTGGGATTCTGCCCCCTCCAGAGTGATCCGGTTTCTCTTAGCTGCTTTTTTAAATTTAGTGTCTTCTTTTTTGGGGCTGTAGTTTAGATGGACGGCATATTGTAAGGGTTTGGTGGTTCGCTGAACCCCGCAAGTGATGATGTTAACCCACGCCAGGGAGCGGGTTAAGTGCCCCGGTTTCACCAGAGCCCCCCGAAAGGGGAGGGGATTGCGCGGATGAGGTCCCAGGTCGCTACCCGACATGACTTGCTTGCGATGGCGGGGGGGTATGCTGGTACGGAATGGAACCCAAAAGGGCGTAGGGGGACAGGCAGAGGTCAGGGCAGGGACAGAGGTTCGGGGTCAGAGAGGGAAAGACGGTCAGGGCAGGGGGCAAACAGGCAAGGTGGGGAAAATGTGCGGAAGGATGGTATACGGGTAATAAAAACGGATTTCCAACATTCTAAACAAAGGACGCACACAAACAATCTGGCAGAGAGTGTGGGGGCGTTTTCCCTTAATAGGACCAGAGCCGGAAAAATTCCCGGCGTATGGCCCTTTAAACCCGCCAGATGTGCGCGCGCGCCCTAGGCACGGGTAGGCGCCAGACCGGGCAGGAGGAGCAGCTTTTACACGGAGCGTGGACGGGGAAGTGGCCCGCGCGGACCTCTGGGGGCGGGGGAGGTCCCGAGTAGCCGGGACCCACGCCGGAAAACCCGCGGGGGGGGGGCGGGGGGGGCAGGGGCCCCCACGGCAGCCCCCCATGACAGTACCCCCCTTAGGTCCCCCCCTTTTTTCAGAACTTAGAGAGGGGTCAGGCGCAGATTGGCTGGGGTTCCCCACGAACGCCCTCAGGCCCGAACCCCTTCCCAAATTAAAAGAAAAACCGCTTCCCCTCATGTTTTTTCTCCCAGCACCTCTTGCCTAAAGATTTACGAGTTGCACAGGAAAAGGCGGGAACAGACCCGGGGGAGAAGGATTCAGCACCAGGTTTGGGAGAGAGACTAAAAGGGGTTGGGTGCAGAGAGGGAGGCAAGCGGAGCTTGTAGGCACGGGTTTGTTGCGAAGTACCACAAAAGGACCCAAATACTGGGGGCAAAACTTGAAACTGGGCACCTTGAAGTAAATGTACTTGGCAGATAACAAACCCTATCCCCCGGTTTAAATATGGGCGGGGGTCTAGGTACTTCAGCTGGGCCTTGGTGCGAGCAGAGGCCGTAGAAAGACTGTCGGTGCTTCCCAAAGTGCCTTGATGTCCGTACTTGGGCATCTAGGGGCCGGGGAGTGAGAGAGATGAGAGGGGGGCGGGGCGGGATGTACCCCCCAAATACAACAAAAAAGGGGAAAAAGAGACTCCCCCCCAGACTAGATTTCAAAGGAATATTACGAAAATTCTCCCCGGGGGAGGAGATCAGACCAGTTTTTTGAGGGCGGATAAAAAAAGACGTAAATGGGTCCCTAAAACTTGGTTGACCCTTTTTACCTCCCCCTTTGGTTTGAGGGTGATATGCAGACGAGAAGTCCAGCTGAACCTGCAACTGACCCAAAAAGGCCCCGCCAAATTTTTGAACAAATGGACCCCCTATAGACAATATGAAAGGGAAACCCCGTGTGGTGAAAAATGTGGTGGAAAGAAGGCGGGGGCCAGTGGGGGGAAGGGAACCGGGCAGGGGAACAAAGTGACCATCTTTGAAAATTATAGTCACCCCCAGATGACCGTGTTTGGGGAGGCGGGAGGTCAGAAAACAAAAATTCATGGCAATATGGGACAAAGCTCTTTTGCACCGGGGAGGCGAAGAGACCCGGGGTTGGCGAGGGACTTTGTTCCCGGGGCACTTGAGGTACAGGCCAGGACAAAGTCTCTAACGTCCGGCGGGGTGGGCCACCAAAAAGTAGGTGAGATCAAATTTCAAAAATTGTGGACCCCAGGAGGCCGCATTCGAGAGGGTGTCCCCATTTAAAGGGTCGAGGCCCCATGGCAGGGAGTAGGTTTTTTCCCAGAGGGTGATGGAAGATAGGGAGCCCCCTTTTAAAGAGCCGTTCGGAGGAATTATGTGTGCAGAGGCCCGGGTCTAGGCCCCCAGTGTCCAGGTTAAGGGGCATCTGCCCCGACAATCTTTTCGGGGCCGAAAAAGAAGGGGGAAAATTTTAAACAGGGAAAGAAAAGGGACCCGGGGTTGCCGGGGTTCAAACGCTTAGAGATTGGGATCATGAGATTTTTTGGATCATAAGATTCAACGGGTGGCAAGCCCCCCCAGAAATGTTGCCATTCTTCCGGGGTAACTTTTGGCCAGTAGTTCATGATACGATGTGTAGTTACGTTCGGAGGAGTGAAAGGGTTTGAAAAAAAGCCAAGAAATATGCAATTCCCGGGAGGGATTTTGAAGAAGGACAGCGCCGGACCACTGAGGAGGCGTCCCTTCTAGGACAAATGGGCACAGTGGGTCTGGGCGAGAAGAAAAAGGGGCCCCAAGCGAATGTGCTTTAAGACAAATTAAAGGCTTCCCGGGCTTCGGGAGGCAGGATTTGGGGGGTTTGATTCTTCTTTGTCTTTTGGTGCAGTGGGGGCCACCCGGTGGAGAATTGGGGATGAACTGCCTGTAAAAGTTTGCGAACCCCAAAAAAGCCTGGAGGACCGGAGACCCCAAAAACCGGGGGCCTGCAGGACGCTGAAAGTTGGAGGGACCATCTGGAGACCCCTTTTTCCGAAAAAAATGTACCTAAGAAGGGCATCGAGGGTGCGTTAAAAAAGGGATTTCTCCCGTTTGGCTTTAAAAATGGTGGGTCGGAGACGTTGAGACCCGAGGACTGGGGGCGGGGTCTCTAGATCTGGAGAGAAGATTTTAAAATGTCGTCCAGATAGACAATGATGCGGGTAGAGAAAAGGGCGGGAAGATCTGAGGAGCGTGAGGGAGAAGGATGACGAGATATTCGAAGTGGCCATACGGTATTTAAAAGGTGCTTCCATTCGTCGCCCTTCCGGTACGAATAAGTTGTAAGCTAGGTAAAAACCCCAAATTGGAAAAAATGTTTGGCCCGTAGGGATCAAAAAGTTCCGAGATAGAGGCGGGGTGTCGTTTTTTTTGGGATTTTATTTGCCCGATTTTGATACAGGCCGAAGGTTCCCTCTTTTTTTTCGAAAGAAGAATCCGGCCCCCCGCGGCAAAAAAGGATTAGTAAAAAAGACTTTTCGGGAAATTTTTTGAATTACTTCCCCATCGTTTGGGTTTCCGGGACAGAAAGAGGGTTTGACTTGCCTGGGGGGGGAACCGGGTTGGGTCAATGGGGGCGTCGAACCCCGGGCCCCTGCGAAGGAAGAGTTTCGGCCTTTTTCTTTCGGAAAAAAATGTTGGGATAATCTGGGGAAGGAGTGGGCAGAAACTGTAGAGGCTTCGAGGCTTTTTAGAGGCGGAAGTTTTGAGCAGGACGGAGTAAAGAGAGGGCAACGCAGTGGCTGCGGCCCCCAACGGCAATTCGCCCGTGTTCCAGTCCCCAGTTGGGCATGCTCTTGCAACAAGGGAAAGGGCCCGGAGGATTTCAAAGAGGAGCGAGGTTTGAACGAGAAGTTTCGAGTCTTTTTTGTGTAGACGCCCATCTGCAAGGTGTAGGCGCAGTGCGAACCCAATAGCATCTTTAGGCTTGCCACGACAGAGGGAGAGAACTGGGTTTCTGCAGGGGGTCACGGGGCGAAACTTTGGGTACCCGCGCGGGTGATAAAAATTTTCCCGCGGACCCCGATCAAAGGGAAAGGCGGTGGGTTTGGGGGTGCTGTCCGGCGAAATTCCACAGGTACGGGAAATGGTCAGAGGGGAGAGGCCGCTTGACCCTAGGGATGCCTCTTGTGGGCCCCAGGTGCGAGGTTTTTCCCGGGCGCACCGGACAATCGCAATGAAGTGGGGGGAACCGCCACAGAAGGGAAAATAAACTGCTTTGACGATGCTGCAAGGTTCTTCCTGGGGCGGGGGGTCTCCGACCGATGGTTTTGTCCTCAGGAACCTTGGCGGAGGAAAAGGTGGGGGTAGACGGGAGCCCGCGAGGTAGCCGGAGTGGTCGGGGGGACCCCCCGTTGGAGGCGAATTCTTGTTTTCTTCAGCGAACCGTTTTTGTCGATTCGGGTGGCCAAACCGAAAAAAGTTCGTCCAGAGTGGATGGAGGTCCCGACCCGCGAGCTCTCTTTTAATGCGCCAGAGAGGCCTTGCCAGAAGGGTTTCCCAAAGCCTCAAATTTTTCCATCCAGGCCAGAATGCAAGGAATATGGCCCCCGGGGGTCACCCTGCGGAGACGGGCAGAGCTGCAGCAGCGGAAGAGGTGCGGCGGTTCTCAAAGACAGTGCGGAACCCCCGGGGAAGCTTGAAGATTCACTGTCAGAGGATCTCCCCGGTCCCCTAGTGGAGTGGCCCAGGCCAGGCTTTGCCTTAGGAGGCTACCGCTAAAAATTTCCCCCGTTTTCTTTGGGGGATGCTACTCAAAATTTTTTGGAAAATTTTCGTTTTAAATAAAGCCCCTTTATTTTAAAAGGGCCCTTTGTCCTTCAGTTTTCTTATCCCCTTTGCTTTACATATTATTGATAGTCCAGGCGGGGGCGGCACAGGACGTTCCGGGACCTGACATCAATGGGTGAGCGGGTTAATTTTTTTTTTTTTACATCTAATTTTGAGGGGGGGACTTAGCCCGAAGGGAAAATTGATGCCTCAAATTCGAGTGGGTGGGGGCATTGATGTGAAGCCTCTGAACTTCTTCGGGTCTCCCTCATAACGTGAAGGAAGGGAGTAAAAAGAACGTCCCGGTGCAGGAGCAGGTAAGCCATGGCTGCAGGGAAAATGGTGCTGGCGTGGCGGAAAGCAGCCCCAGGCAGAGGTTTGACGGGCTGCAAGGTTTTTGCTCGCGGAGCTGGGAAAAGTGTTTGTGTGCGACGGCGTCGTGACGTCCGGAGTTGGCAGGGTCCTGGGGAATCCCTGACCAGATTTACGTAAGGGTTTGGTGGATTCGCTGGAAAAAAACCGCAAGCGTGTTGTTAACCATGCCGGGGGGAGTTAAGTAGCCCCGGTATTTTACGAGCCGCGAAAAACGGGTGGACTTTTGGGAGGGGGGGGGCGCGGGGGGGCAGTGGGCCAGCCCCATGACAAAATGTGGGGGTTAAAAAGTTTGTTTCTCGTTCCATTTTGGATGATGGATTGAACGGTCCATGAGTTTTTCGAGCCCTGGATATATTTTAATCCTTAAACCCAGGTCTGAAAAGGATTTATGGCGGTAATTTTTGAATTTTTGGTGTGTAAAGCCAAAAATTTCATGCGTATTATATGGCATGAAATTTGCCCTTTTATGAACCCCCTTACAAGGTTAAATCAGGACAATTTAGCCTGTATGACATTTCTGGTTTTAAGTTACCACTTTGAAAGTGGTCACCCGTTCCCGCAGTAAAGCACCTAGAATGCCTTTGCGAAACTATAAAATTTATAGCTTGTTTGGGTTTTAGGGCCCGCCCCTGATATGGGCGCATTACAAAAATGCGGGGCGCATTTTAATGTGCCTGATAATGGGTGCGGAATTTAAAAAAGTAGGAACGGGGCTGGCCTGATTGGGTAAAAAATGCCAGATATCTGCTCAGCCAGTTATACATGAGCCCCTTTAATGACCAACAAAATTTTGTTTTTTTGTCCTTGCATTTCAACAGTGTAACTTTTTTATCTTTTAAGAAACATTTGTTGCAGTTTTTTATGTGGAAAATTTTTTGGGGGGCTTTTTTAAATTTACAAATAAAATCCTGCAAAATTTTAAATTTTATTTTAATTTTGGTTTTTTTAAATTTATTTTTTTATACCATTAAATTTTACACTAAAAAACCCTGTTAGATTAAATGAATTTTGGGTTTTCGATTGTTTTTTGTGTACTGTTTTGCCAAAAATTTTTTTTATAAAAAAATTTTTTTTTTATTTTTTTTAGTTTTTTCGGGTTTTTTTTTTAGTTTTTTTAATCCCTTTAAAGGGTAAATTAACCTTAGAAAAGTATTAGAAAGTCATGTATACTACTAACTTTAAATCGTGTCAGTTTGACCGGCAGCAGTGGGGGGGAACAGTGTGCCCTGCCCACCGCTTGTATACAGACACCCCGGGGATTCTTTAGGTCCCTGGGGTGACGTTAAAAGTTCTCCAGGCCCATGGGTCACGGGGCCCCGATCACACTGGAGCGGGGATCCCCTTTGATTTGCCGGTAAAGGGTCGCAGAAATTAAAAGGGTTAAGTTCTGGTAATCAGGGGTTTCTTGTTCCACGTTATGGGGATGCTTTAGGAACAAAGTGTTAATCAGCCCCCTTTCCCTACCACAGTGCGGCGCTGGGCCCCAAAAAAAGCCTGACCTGCAGCTTTTTTTTGGGTATCGCTGCAAAAAGAAAAAATGACTCTCCCCCATCTAAAGACAGTGGGGGGCAAAAAAGGGTTTTAAAAACTAACCCGGGAAAAAAATTTACTATAATTTTATCTCTGGCGTTAGTGTGTTCCTTGTTTCCATTTTGCTGTTTGCCCATTTTGTTCTCTAAAAAACCCCTTGAGGCCTTCAAAAAACAGCTGTATTTTTTTGAAAATAAATTACATCATTTTTGGGCTCTATTTATAATTGGGGTGACATCAAAGGGTATGTTCCAGGCTTATTTTGGGTAATTCCCGGGTGTTTTGCGTGTTTTTGCGTTTTAATAGTGGCGAATTGCGCCCCGCAATTAGGGTAACCCCATGCTTATAGAGAACTATGGTTAGCCTTTTCCCCCGCCTTACAATACGATGTGAATGTCAATTTTTCGCGGCGGGTGTGGCCCCCCTGTTTTGGAGTACAGGTGACGCACGACTCCCAAAACACCTGGCGTATTGCGGTGCGTATTGTAAGCATTGCAATTGCACCGTGTGAACATAGCCTAAGTGTAGATGCATAGATGCCCAAAAAACACATCCCAAAAATGCATCAAAAATGCACATGCGTTTTTTGTGTAGAAAGGCACAGCAATAAACGTTGTACATTGCTGCACAAAAAACGCATCAAACACGCACCCTAAGAGTACTTTCACATAGAGTGTTTTTTGGTGCGTTTTTGGATGCGTTTTTTGTGCAGAACTGTACAGCATTAATTGCTGTGCCTTTCTGCACAAAAAATATTAAGGGTATGTTCGCACGCCGTGTTGAATCCATTTTTGGATCCAAAAAAGCATTAAAAAAGCGCTGCTTCAAAGCCCCCAACGTCACCCAAACACGGGTGGTGTTTTAAATCAAAAGCAATGTAAAAATCACACTGCAATTTTTAAATGCTTGTTTGGGTCGTTTAGGTTCGGAAACGGTTTCCCAAAAACAGTTTCAAAAAAAGCGTATCCAAACACCTGAAAAATATATCGAAGGGTGCTTTTTACACATGGGGCAGATTTATCAATAGTGTCTAAAGGGTATTTACCGCAGTGGACAAAAAACGACCTGAAAACGAATTACTAAAAGTTCATAAATGAGTTTTTTTGTCCATGCCTGTAAAAGCATTGAAAAAAAAGGGCGTTTTTTGGCCCGTTTTTGTTTTTTGAAGGTTTTTTTTTGGGGCGTCTTTGCTTGCTTTTTAATGTATGCACAAATTAAGCCCTTGGATGTAAACTTTCACCCTACGGTGGAGTTAACTGCTAAGTGTCACTTCCCTTTTGATCCTGTAGCCCTTGGGACATTGACTTTGTGTGTGCTGTGCGTGCTATGCTTTATTAAATTTTGCACCGTTTTTTTTCACCAAAATCCACAAAAAACCCCCTTATTTTGCTACAGCAGATAATTTTTTGCATCAAAATCTGTAAAGAAAAAGGATTTTAGCGCCAAAATTCCCCAAAAAAAGCATTATTTCGCAATTCGTAAAAAAAAATATTTTTAGTGTCGAAAAGGGGATCAGTTTATTAGTGCCAAAATTTTAAAGTATTGAATTTAAACCCCAAAACCGTCAAAAACGGATTTGGCCCAAATCCCCCAAAAAAAAGTATTTTTTTGCGTCAAAAAATAGATCACTTTATTAGCGCAAAATCTGTAAAGATACGATTTTTTCCCCAAAAGCATAAAAAACAGATTTTTTGCGCCAAAATCCCTAAAAAATTATTTTTGGGTCAGAACAAAATTTCGTTTTTAGCGCCAAAATTCAGTAAAAAAATTTTTTTTGTAAAAAAAAAAAGGTTTTTTGCACCAAAAAACTGTAAAAAAAAAAACGGATTTTGGCGTCAGAAAGGGTGATAACTTTTCAGCGCCCCCAAAACTGTAAAAAAAAAAAAATTTTTGTGCCAAAAAACTTAAAAAAAGTATTTTTGCGCCAAAATCCTTTTAAAAAAAGTGTTTTTGGTGTCGAGGGAGATTACCCTTATTGCGGCAAAATCTGTAAAAAAAATTATTTTGTGTAAAAAACATAAAAAAACGATTTTTTCGCCCCAAAATCCGTAAAAAAAGTATTTTTGGGGGTCAGAGGGAGTAAAGTTATTTGCCAAAATCTGTAAAAAAATTATTTTTTGTCAAAAAATAAAAAACTTTTTTTTGCGCCAAAATCCGTAAAAAAAAAAAAATGTGTTTTTTGGGGTCAGAGGCGAATCAGTTTTTGCGCCAAAATCTGAAAAAAAATTATTTTAGTGTCAAAAAACGTAAAAAAACGGATTTTGCGCCCCAAAACGTTTAAAAAAAGTATTTTGGCGGGCAGGGCGAATAACGTTTTTTGGCGCCAAAATCTGTAAAAAAAAAAAATTTTTAGTGCAAAAAAAGTAAAAAAAATGTATTTTTTGCACCAAAATCCGTAAAAAAAAGTGTTTTTTTGGCGTAGAGGCAAAATAGTTTTGGCGCCCAAAATCTGTAAAAAAAATTATTTTGTGTCAAAAAACTTAAAAAAACGTATTTTTGCACCAAAATTTCGTAAAAAAACGTATTTTTGGCGTCAGAGGCGAGAAACGTTTTAGTGCCAAAATCTGTAAGAAAAATTATTTGTGTCAAAAAACGTATAAAAACTTTATTTTTGCACCAAAATCCGTAAAAAAAACTTATTTTTGGCGTCAAGAGGCGAGAAAGTGTATTAGCGGCAAAATCTGTAAAAAAAATTATTTTAGTGCCAAAAAAAACGTAAAAAATGGATTCTGGCGCCAAAATCCGTAAAAAACGTTTCTGGCGCCAAAATCCGTAAAAAACTTATTTTCAGCATCAGTAGCGAGATAACTTTATTAGTCCCAAAAAACTATGTTAGAAAAGGGTTTTAGCATCAAAATCTGTAAAAAAAAATGGATTCTGATGCCAAAATCTGTAAAAAAAATTATTTTAGCGAAAAAATATGAATTGTGCAAAAATCGTTAGCGCCCAAAGCATGATCATTTGATTACAAAAGGTACAAAAAAAGGACTCATCAGACACTAGTATGCAGATTTGATAAGATATAACCTTTGTTACACCACTATAGGGGACTTGGGTCTCCTGGGGGGTTTTCATTGAAAAATCGCGGCAAAAAACGCCCAAACGCCAAAACGCGCCAAAAGACGTCCAGCGCTTTACATAGACTCCTGTAGTAAATTTTCTGCCCGGCTCTGGCGTTTTTTAGAGCATGTTGCAAAATACGACCAGTAAAAAAAAACGAGCAGAAAAAAGAAGCTCAGTGTAGACAGCAGGAAGATTTTACAATAGAAGTCTATGGGAGATGATTACAGTCGTTTTTCCAGCGTTTTTAGAAAACGAAAAACGCTGAAAAAAATGGACGTTTTTCTGTGCAGTGTAGACATAGCCCAAGGGTGCTTTCACACAGTGGGGCAGATTTATCAATAGTGTCTAACTTTTAGACAGTGTAAAGTTAGACTAGACCATCTTACAATGCGCCACATTTATCATCGTGTTGATAAATCTGGCACAGGTTAGAACTGTCTAGTCTAAGTTTGTACCACAATTACTTTGGATTACTTTTACGCCAGAAACTGCGACAAAATTCTGTCACATTTTTGGTCGCATTTAAGTCATGCCCCTTCCATGAAACCATGCCCCCTTTCATGAAGCCACTCCCTTTTTGTCGGACGATGCACAGAAGCGTTTGAAACTGTCTTAAACAAATAGTAAATGTGTCGAAAAGCTGTTTTTTGGCGAAATTGAGCCAGAATTCTGGCGCAACTGCCTTGATAAATCTGCCCCAGTGTGTTTCTGGTTCAGCTATTTTTGCAGAAATGCACTTCATTAATGGCTGTGCATTTCTGCAAAAAAAAAAAAAACACAGCAAAAATCGCTCCAAAAACGCACTGTGTGAAAGCACCTTAAAGGCAGTTATTCACACTGGATTTTATTTAGGGGTAACAGATTAGATTGGCTTGAATATATATGCAAGACACAATTTTCAGTTTTTAATTTGCAAAGATTTGACAAAGCCCGTATCATTTTCTTTACACTTTACAAATACTTGCTACTTTGTGTTGCTCTATCACGTAAAATATCAATAAAATACATTTTAGTTTGTGGCTGTAAGGTTTAAAAATGAGGAACAGTTGAAGTTCTATGCATACTTTTGCAACCCATTGTTTATACTCACCAAGCCAGCTTACCACATGTGACTTCCTTCATAAGCTATGCGCTGCTGACATCAAAAGTAGGAAGCGGTTATAATAATGTGACTTGATTGTGCATATTCACAAATACATGCATTAAGATTACAAAACCTTCCATAACCAGATGAACAGCACAGGTTATTTTTTACATCTCATTTTCATTGCCTTTCATGCCATAAAACCGTTAACCACTCAAGTAAAGAACAAAGATTTTCAAAGTAAATCCAGTTCAAAGGCGGATTATTAAAAGCATTGGCTCCCAGCACCAGCTACAAGTACTCGCAGAGGAATTGGCATAGATGCTAGAAGTTATCATGAATAATTGACACAACAAACTGTAGTCAGCAGCTTAGAACTGTGTTATGTAAAAAAGGGAGAATTTATCAAGGAGCCAGACACACTTAGATACACTTCAAGCCATGGTCATATCTTCTCCCCACAGAGAATTAAAGGGGTTGTCTCACTACAAGGATTGCTTTTTATGGTAAAGATCTTGCAAAAACAAGTCACTTTGCAATATATGTCCATTAACAGTGTCCTATCTATTCTGAGATATCCCTTCTTGTATGGGCTGCATCAGCTCCTCCGGTCACTATAGCTACAGACCTGTTTGATCTCTCCTGATAGGCTGCCAGCACTGATTGTTATAGCTACACATCTGGCTTCTTCTGCAGCCTAGTGGAATCCAGTAAACACACCCCTGAATTCAAAGTGAAACCAAGAAAACAGGACTGAGGTGAAATGAATCAATGTAGTGAGACAACCTCTTTAAGCCTGAACAGAAGTGGAGAATATTTGAGATTAGAATTTAATTAAAAAGAAAACCTTTGTGTTTTTAAAGTAACTGGTAGAACCTAACAACAGATAAATAACAAAGTCCAGTGGATCTAAAAGATGGCCCACTGTGTCATGTCAGTGACATTGCTGGTGTCCTGTCAAAGGGATGAAAAGCAATTGGACCTCCTCAGACTCCAGGGTTCAGGTGCATCTAAACCCTCTGCAACCCTATATAGGCTTGTACTGGCCTATGGGGGAGTATGGGCAACCCCCCGTGGGCCCCTGGGCATAGTGGTCCCATTTCAAGGAAAAAAGCAGAGAAAATGTGACAGAAAACAAGAGGAGTAGCGGAAAAGTCATGTGCAGTGTACAGTGATGTAAAAAAAGGACTTCCTGATGTCTTAATCTTTTGGATGTTTAACCCACTTAACCCCTTAAGGACCTTGCTTTTTTTGGGTTAACACATTAGTTTTTCCCTCCTCACCTTCCAAGAGCCATAACTTTTTTTATTTTTCCACCTACCTAGACATATAGGGCTTTTATTTTGCGGGACAAGATGTGCTTTCTAATGGTGTCATTCCCTGAACTATAGAATATACTGGGAAACCGCAAAAAAAATTAAAAGTGGGACAAAATGTTAAAAAAAGTACTTGTGCCATGTTTGCATTTTTTTTTATAGGGCGTTCAGTATAAGTGATGTGTTATCTGTATTTTATAGGCTGATACGATTCTGGGAATACCAAACATGTAGGGTTTTTGTTATGTTTTGGTACCGTAAAAACATTCCAAATAATTTTGATTTTTGAAATTTACGCCGCAGAGCCATTTTCTGTGACAAGTAACTTTTTTGTACTAACACCTATGGGCTTGAGCGAGGATGCATTTTTTGCAGGCTGAAGTGTACTTTTTATTGGTACCAGTTTGGAATACATGCGATGTCAGGAAAAGCCCGTGCCGGCCAACTCGAGGGTCGACGGCCTGACTTGGGGTGTATCAGGACGTCGCACACCCCCTAGGGGTGCACAAGGTCAGCCAGATACTGTTTCACCATTAGCCCCTGTCCACATGGGCACAGGGAGACCCAGGGAGGATGAGAGAACACACTAATCGCCCACGACCCTGAACGGCTGGGAGAGATTTGTTTACCCACACTGGTTAAACAAAGATCTGCCAGTCAATTAGGCTGCCAGTTTCTAGTTGGGTTATAAGACCGGTCCGTTACCGGCTTATAACAAGGCCAGGAACCCGACTTGGGGAAGCTATATATTATAGACCGAGTAATAGGCATGTGAGGCCGATGATCAAGACAACAGACTAGCTCAGATTACAGTTTATAGATTGAATTCTCTCTGGAAGGCGCACTAGACAGATAATATGTACAAAATGATCCAGGTAAGAGTCAGAGGTACAACTATAGCTATGGTTACAGACAAAAAACAGTAAAATGTTTCCAGTTACCTGAGATTGGCTTCATTCTGGGCCCTCATGGGGGGGGGGGGGGGCTAATGAGGCCTGGCTTCTGTGGATGCTCCTGGAAATGCTGTTAGGTACCCCCTTCCTGAATACAACAATGGGCACACCTGGGTTCGCTGCTTATATCCGTGATGGGACAGCCCATGGGGCAGCCCCCTACACTCCCCCACACACTCATGGGACGGTCTACAAACTCCTCCTTCCCTAGCCATGCCATTTTTGACTGAAACACAAATCGTGGCAGGGCATTGGGACAGAAGGGAACCAGTGGCACCATCAGAACTGGATGGGCCTAAGCTACGCCCTGGTACCAGGCACCCCTATCCTATGGGCTACTAAGTCCAGCTTTGGATTTCTTGGTCCCCCTGCCTCGTGCAAACATGGGAGTGGTGGCTATGTGCATGGGGAGTTTCATATTGTAACATATGAACCCGCCACAGACCAGTTATGAACAGATCTCCTATGAATCTTATTGAAATATCGAGGCCGCTGGGTCTAGCCTCTGTTCATTTAAGTCTTTGAAGCTTGGGGTTGGAGAGGGCACCTGTGTCTCCAGTGCTAATTAAGTTGCATGAGGATACTTTCATGTGCAGATCTCCTGCTGAGCGACCATTTGTCCGATCTGACTAGAGTTGAAGTTGGAGATGAAGTATGAGTCATCATATTTTGAGTGAGTTTTCCTCACACCGCCCCCCCTTTAGAGGGCGCTAGGGGGCAGCACCTCTCGGTGCTCTCCCATGCGCCCGCCTGCCCCCTCTCCCTGTTGGGACAACTCATCGGGGTTGCCGTGGTCCCGGCCCTTCTGGTGGCGAATGGCGAAGTTGTACTGTTGGAACGCTAGGCTCCAGCGTAGCAACCTTCCATTGGTCCCGGAAACCGTGTGTAACCAGCTCAGAGGGTTGTGGTCTGTCTCCACAATGAAATGATGCCCGTATAGGTAGGACTGCAGCCACTGCAGGGCCCACACTGTCTCCAGGCATTCCTTCTCCATCATATAATAGGCCACTTCCCTCGGCAGAAGCTTCCAGCTCAGGTACATTATTATTATTTATTTTAAAGCGCCATTGATTCCAGGGCACTGTACATTCGAGGGGGTTACATACATAACATAAGTCAACCGAGTACAATGATAAGTGAGCAATGACAATTGGCATGACAGAGGGAGATAGGACCCTACCCACGAGGGCTTACAATCTACAAGGAGGGGGAAAGAGACAGGAGGTGAGGGGCAGACATGTTTGTGGAGGAAGTAGTGACAACAAGGTTAGTGTAGGTTATAGGCAAGCCTGAAGAAATGGGTTTTCAGGCTGCTTTTGAAGCTGGTGAAAGTGGAGGAGAGTCTGATGTGTTGGGGCAGTGAGTTCAGGTGTGGGGTGAAGCACGGGAGAAGTCTTGGAGACGGTTGGTGAGGAGGCTGATAAGGGGAGAGCAGAGGAGAAGGTCCTGTGAGGAGTGGAGATTGCGTGAGGGGAGATATTTGGAAATTAGGGCAGAGATGTATGGAGGGGAGAGGTCATGGAGAGCCTTGTAGGTCATGGTTAGTAGCTTGAAATGAATTCGCTGGGCAATGGGAAGCCAGTGAAGGGATTGGCAGAGGGGAGAGGCAGAGGAGTAGCGAGGAGAGAGGTGGATAAGACGGGCAGCAGAGTTAAGGATGGATTGGAGGGGAGCGAGGGTGCTAGCTGGGAGGCCACAGAGAAGGATGTTGCAGTAGTCTAGGCGGGAGATGACAAGAGCATGGACCAGCATTTTTGTAGTGTCATAGTTGAGGAATGAACGGATGCGAGAGATGTTTTTCAGGTGGAGGCGGCAGGCAGAGGTAAGGGTTTGGATGTGTGGTTTGAAAGAAAGAGCGGAGTCTAGGATTACCACAAGGCAGCGGACTTGCGGAACAGGTGAGAGTGTAGAGCCGTTGACTGAGATAGAGAGATCAGGGGCAGGGGTAGAGATGGATGGTGGAAAGATGATGAGTTCTGTTTTCTCCACGTTTAGTTTTAGGAGACGTGATGAGAAGAAGGAGGAAATGGAGGACAGACAGTCAGGGATCCGGGAGAGTAGAGAAGTGACATCTGGGCCGGAGATGTGGAGTTGGGTATCGTCAGCATACAGGTGGTAATAGAAGCCGTGTGATGCTATGAGCTGACCGAGGCCAAGAGTGTAAAGAGAGAAGAGTAAAGAACCCAGGACTGACCCCTGAGGGACACCAACAGAGAGAGGCCGGGGGGGGGGGGGGGGGGGGGGGGAGGGGGAATTGGAGACGCGGAATGGCAAATCAGTGTGGTACGAGGCGATCCAGGACAGAGCCAAGTCCATGATGCCGAGGGATGAGAGGATTTGTAGCAGGAGGGAGTGGTCGACAGTGTCAAAGGCAGAGGACAGGTCTAAGAGGAGGAGCACAGAGTAGCGGCATGAGGCTTTAGCAGTTACTAGGTCATTTTTGACTTTGGTTAGGGCGGTTTCGGTAGATTGGTGGGGTCGAAAACCAGATTGTAGTGGGTCAAGAAGAGAGTTGGAGGAGAGGTGGGAGGACAGCTGAAGATAGACGTGCTGCTCGAGGAGTTTGGAAGCAAAAGGGAGCAGTGAGATGGGGCGATAGTTGGACAGAGAGGAGGGGTCAAGGGTTGTTTTTTTAAGGATTGGAGTGATAGTAGCATGTTTAAAGGCGGAAGGGAAGATGCCAGAGATTAGTGATAGGTTGAAGAGATGGGTGAGGGCTGGGATGATAGAAGCACTGAGGTCTGGGATGAGGTGGGATGGCAGTGGATCAAGACTACAGGTAGTGAGGTTGGAGTTGGACAGTAAGGAGGAGAGCTTGTCATGAGTGACCGTGGGGAAGCAAGTTAAGGGGGAAGAGCAGTTTGCAAGGGTAGAGGAGGGCGGTGGGGACTGCGGGCTGAAGCTTTCTCTGATGTGGTTGATCTTCTGAAGGAAGTGAATGGCAAAGTCGTCTGCTGAAAGGAGGGATGGGGAGGAGGTGCTGGTGGACGGAGAAGAGAGTTGAAGGTTTTGAATAATTGTCTGGGGTTGTGGGACAGGGAGGATATGAGAGTGGTGAAATAGTCCTGTTTGGCTGAGGTGAGTGCAGATTTAAATGTATGCAGTGATTGTTTGTATAAGGCAAAGTCATCAGTGGAGTGAGTTTTCTTCCAGCGGCGTTCGGCAGCTCTGGAAGCACGCCTCAGTTGTTTAGTGGAGTCTGTGTGCCAGGGTTGTCTGTTGATTTTGCGGGTTCTGTTGTGTGTGAGAGGAGCGACTGAGTCAAGGGTGGTGATGATTGTGTGGTTGTAGAAAGTGGTGGCTGCGTCTGGGTCATTAAATGAGGAGATAGTAGAAAGAGGTGCAAGAGAGTCAGAGAGAGTGAGACGGTTGAGGCTTTGTAGGTTCCTGCGGGGTCGTATTGGATATGAGACAGGAGGAGCAGGTGGGGTGGAGATGGTAGAGAAGGTAAGCAGGTTGTGGTCAGATATGGGGTGGGGGGAGTTTGAGACGTCAGATAGGGGGCAGAGGCGGGTGAAGATGAGGTCCAGTGTGTGTCCATCTTTGTGAGTGGCTCCTGAGGTCCACTGGGAGAGGTCAAAGGAGGAGCAGAGTGAAAGGAGTTTGTTGGAAGCAGAGTGGGGGGTGTCGATTGGGATGTTGAAGTCTCCCATGATGATAGTGGGGATGTCGGTGGAAAGAAAGTGGAGAAGCCAGGAAGCAAAGTGGTCAAGAAAGGTAGTGGCAGGGCCTGACGGTCGGTAGACAACAGCCACTTGGAGGTCGGAGGGGGTGTAGATGCGGACAGAGTGCACCTCAAAGGAGAAGAGTGTGAGGGAAGGCAGAGGTGGAGCGGGGACAAAGGAGCAGGTGTCAGACAGGAGGAAGCCGACACCTCCACCATGCTTGTTACCAGGGTGAGGAGTGTGGGTAAGTTGGACGCCGCTAAAAGAGAGTGCGGCAGGGGAGACAGTGTCAAAGGGGGTCAGCCAGGTTTCAGTCAGACCAAGGAAGAGTAAGTTGCGTGAGATGAACAAGTCATGTATGTATGAGAGTACATAACAGGATGTTCCTGTCCCGTTGTGTCCACCTGGCTGAGCACTGCACCAAGGCCAAAGTCACTGGCGTCGGTTTGTACTATAAACTGCCGGGTGAAGTCGGCTGCTTTTTGTACTGGGGAACTAGACAGGGCGGCATTGAGGGCCTGGAAGGCCGTCTCGCAGTCGTTTGTCCACTAGACTATGGAGGGCAACCTCTTCCGGGTGAGGTTTGTCAGGGGCTTTGCCAGGCTACTATAGTCGGAACAAACCTCCTATAGTACCCAGCGGTACCCAAGAAAGACATTATCTGCTTTTTGGTCCTGAGGGTGGGCCAGGATGCGAAGGCATCCACTTTTCCGGGCTCTGGCTTCAAGGCCCCCCCACCTACCTGGTACCCCAGGTAGTGGACCTCACTCAAACCCAGCTAGCTCTTTTCCGGCTTGATGGTCAAACCGGCCTGGCTGATTCGCCCAAGTACCTGCGTCAAGTGCTGGAGGTGATCCTCCCAGGTGGGACTGAAAACGGCTATGTCATCCAGGTACTCAGCCGCATACCCTTCAAGTCCCTTGAGCAGCGTGTTGACCATCCACTGAAAAGTGGCAGGGGCATTCTTCATGCCAAAGGGCATGACAGTGGACTCGTACAGTCCAAACGGGGTGATAAAGGCAGAACGTTCCCGTGCCTCACGGGTCAGGGGGATCTGCCAAAATCACCGGCTCAGATCCATGATGGTCAGGTACTTGGCCCCGGCCAACTGATTGAGCAGGTCATCGATGCGCGGCATTGAGTACGCATCGGTGACCATGACAGCGTTGAGCCCCCTGTAGTCCACGCAGAACCGGGTGGTCCGATCCTTCTTGGGAACGAGGACTACGGGCGAGGCCCAGGCACTGTTGGACACCTGGATGACCCCCCAGCTTCAGCATCTCATCAATCTCCTTGCGCATGTGCTGCTGCACTTCGGGGGAGATCCGATATGCTGAACGCCAAATTGGGGGGTGATCCCCAGTGTCCACGTGATGGACAGCTTACTCCGTCCTTCCAGGCACGTTGGCTACTGGCAGCGCTGGCACAAAGCCTCCAATTCCGAAGACAGCGCGGGTCTTTCCAGGTATCATGTCCTTTGGGGACACCAGCTCAGGCCGCACCACAGTCATCTCCATGCCGGTGTCCAAGAGTCCCATGGCCACAGACCAGCCTACAGTTGTTGTGGATGGAGCCCCTTTGAGGCTACTTCCATATCACAGTGACTGGCTGGTAGTTATCAAGGGGCCTTCCCACACCCCCACCCACACACAAAACATTGGGGGGCCTTGGAAAAGGGGACTGGGACGGGCCCTTCTGGTGCTGGGGACATGCGGCCTTGAAATGTCCCGGCTGTTTGCAAAGTCGAGTTCTGACGTGGCTTTAACGGGACTGTATTTTTGACACCCCCATAAATGACTGTAAGAAACTGCATCCCTTAAAGTGTTTAAAACAGCATTTAGAAAGGTTGTTAAAGGGGTTGTCTCACTACATTGATTCATCTTACCTCAGTACTGTTTTCTTGGTTTCACTTTGATTTCAGGGGTGTGTTTACTGGCTTCTACTAGGCTGCAGTAGAAGCCAGATCTGTAGCTATAACAATCAGTGCTGGCAGCCTATCAGGAGAGATCAAACAGGTCTGTAGCTATAGTGACCTGAGGAGCTGATGCAGCCCATACAAGAGGAGATATCTCAGAATAGGTAGGACACTGTTAATGGACACATATTGCAAAGTGACTTGTTTTTGCAAGATCTTTAACATTGAAAGCAATCCTTGTAGTGAGAAAACCCCTTTAACTTTAAGTGTGCCACAGGAATTAAAGCAAGGTGGAGGTGAAATTTCTAAATTTCATTTTGCTTTGCAAATTTTCAATTTTATGCCATTATTTACTGGAACACAGGAGATTTAACCCGGGAAACACAACTAAATATTTTTAGTTTTTAGAGATATCACATGTGAGGCCCTAGTGTGCTATTTGACGCAGCCACAAGCCTCAGAAGGAGCACCTACTGGATTTTGGGGTTTCATTTTCATTTTTTTTAGCGTTAGGCTGGGAAAATAAATTTTTTCCTAATAAGCAGTTTTAGCTGAAAATGTTTAATGTTCACAAGGAATTCTGGAAAAAAAGAATCCCAAATTTGTTATACAATCTGCACAAGAAAAGGGGGGGTGTACTCACTTTTGTAAGATACTGTAAGTGCAGATGTCATAAATGTCTGTAATGGAAATACCTCTTTTTTACTGTAAATCTGCCAATGGTCAGTCCAAACGAGGTTCACATATGTCTGGCAATCCAGGGTGGCTGTGCCATATCAATAAACACTATAAGCAGCATTTTTCTATCCCGTGCAATCACAATAGCAGGAAACTATACTATTGTCCATAGGTCTTGTGCTATGACCTATTTAAGCCCATGGAGCACCGTGAGGATGCTGGGTGTAACTAAAGGCATAGGGTATTGGACCTCATTTATCAAAACTGCCATCCAGTAAGACTGTCCCTGTTGCCCATAACAACCAATCAGAGCTCAGCTTTTATTCCCGTTGAAATCAACGGATTGCACACATGCTTATTTTTCTGTCTGGATAATTACACCATGTGAACATAATATGTAAAGTTAGACATTTGGGTACAAATAATGCGATCCCAGAGTTGCAAAGCAACAGGGCAATTGTTACATATTAATAGAGTTATTGAGCACCTTAGTCATGAGGAAAGGTTAAAAAATTAGGGTATGTTCACACAGCGTTTTTAGATCCGTGCATCTAACAATTTGTAGTATGATTTACATTAGTTTTAATGTAAAAAAAAACACCCCAAGTGTTTTTTTTAAATGTGTCTTTCGGATCCATTAAAAAGAACTGACATTAAATTCTGATCCTTTTAAAACGCAGCAACCCCCTATTTAAAACTATAATCCAGAAAACAATTGTATGGTTTTAAATGTTTAATTTGCATTTTTTTGCATAAAATAAGTATTTGATACAATAGAAAAACAAAAACTTAATATTTGGTAAAAAAACCCTTTGTTTGCTTTTGCAGAGATCAGATGTTTCCTGATCCTTTTACCAAGTCTGCACACACTACACGGGGTTTTGGCCATTCCTCCATACAGATTTTCTCCAAATTTTCATTTTTTTCAGGATTCGCTGGGCTACATTGATTTCAGCTCCCTCCAAAGATTTTAAATTGGGGGTCGGGTTGGAGACTTAGGCCACTCCAGGAGTTTTGAAATGTTTTCCCGAGAAACTCCTTAAATTGTGCTGGCTGGTGTTTCCCGGGGTTTTGACCTGCTGGAAGACCCAAACAGACTCTCTTAAATGCTCTTTAAAAAGGGAAAAAATTTTCTTGAACAAAATCTCCCGATGCATGGCCCCATTCATCCTCCCTTCAATACGGTGCAGTCATCTTGTCCCATTTGCAGAAAAGAACCCCTAAAGTATAATTTTTCCACCCCCATGCTTCACAGTTGGACGTGTTCTTGGGGTTGTACTCCCCCCTTCCCTTCCTCCAAACTTGGTGAGTGGAGTTGATAACAGAAAGTTCTATTTTGGTCTCGTCTGCCCACATGACCTTCTCCCATACTTTCACTGGGTCATCCAGATGGTCATTGGTGAACTTCAAATGGACCTGGACATGTGTTGGGGTGAGCAGGTGGGACCTTGCGTGCCCTGCAGGATTTTAATCCATGACGGTAGTGTGTTACTAAGGGGAATCTTTAAACTGTGGCCCCAACTTATTCAGGTCTTGACCAGGTCCTCCCATGTATTCCTAGGCTGTTTCCGGGCCCTTTCTCAGATCACCTTTTTACCCTCTAGTTAAATCTTTCATGAACCCCCCAAAAGGGTAAGATTGGGCAATCATCTTTTTTTCAATTTTTCTAAAAATTTTGCACCACATTGTTGCCTTCCGACCAAGTGCTCCAATTTTCTTTTGCCCTCCAAACCTTGCCCAGTCTACAATGTAGTCTAAGTACCTTTTTGGGCCCCTTTGGCTTTCCATGGTGGGGAAAGGGTTTTTAGTGTTTTTTTTTGTGTGGACATGGTCTTTTTAAGGTAAAGTTTCAAAAAGAGCATTAATAAGGGAATAGTCAAGAGGAGGGGTTTTAAAAAAAAAACTAACAGGTCGTGAGAGCCAAAAACCCTTTCTGGGTGGTAGGGGGTCAAATAAATTTCATGCAATAAAAGCAATGAGTTTATTTAAAAATTTTACAATGGCTTTTTTGGATTTTTTTTTTGATTTTGTTTGTCACAGTTGAATTTACCCACATAAAAATGACTCCCTTCTTTGTAGGTGGGAAAACTTCAAAACCCCAGTGTATCGAAAATTATTTTCCCCCCTGTATTGTGCCATTAATTCCACAGGCAAGATTGCTTATTCACATTGCTCCTTCCCCCCTTGGGGCTCCAGCAATTCCATATTAACCCCTTTTTTTAGTTTTTTTGGGGGTGGGAAAACTGGAGTACCGGGGAAACCCCTAAACAAGGAAGTATACAACTTGGAGGGTTTTTAAACTCAGGGCCCCAGCGAAGACAACAGTCTAACCCTTCCCCCATGCTGACTCTGAAACCCAAACAATTTGCTATGTAAATTTAAAAGGCCAAAAGTGTTCCTTTAAACACTCATTTCAAGAAAAGAGGGACTCCCTCGACTGGAAAAAGAGGTTTAATCTCCCAAAAATGACAACCTTCTTTACCCGGAAGACACAAAACTAGGGCTATTTATTTTTGAGAAAAAACGGTTTTGGGGGGGCAAAATAAATATTATAAAAACATAAAGGCAAAATAGAATCCCCCCATGATCTATTTATACCGGATTGTATCTAAACAAGGAACAACCTTACGTTTGGGAAAGAAGGGTTTTCCATAAACATAGATAGGGGGTTCTTTACTGAAGAGCAGTGAAACTGTGAACTTTCTGCCAGAGGAATTGCAGGGAAAATTTCATAACATAGTTCATAAAATTATCTGGATATTTCCGGTGTAAAAAATAAAACAATTTAAAGTGCCAGGATTCTGGAAAAGGGGGCATTGCCAGGGTTTTTATTTGATTACCAGTTTGAAAGGGGGAAGGAATTTTTTTCCCCCTAAAAATGAGGACAATTGCCCCCTTCTACTTAGGGGAGTTTTCCCTTTCCCGGGAACACGGTAGCACAATAGGCTGAACTGGATGGACGTCTCTTTTTTTAGCCTTACTAACAATAAGAACTGTAGGCAACATGTATGAGTGGGGCTACGTACTTTGAGCCAAAAACCTGGCGTAGCCATGTTCGATAGATGTATGAATAGTCGTACACCAAAACATGCCGCAATCTGCACTAGACACAACACTTTTGAATGCACCAAAGTTTGGCACGAAACTGCCATAAACATCAATATCATGGCTGAGACAAAATTTAGCACATAACACTCTTTCATATAAACTGTTGTATTCTACACACTTCAAATTTTGGGTTTTAAAAACTGGATGCGGTGCCAATTTAAACATGTCACCCTGTGAATCTGTGAAATAGTCGCCCCAGGAGATGGTCACAGCAGGAACAGGTAAGGGCCTCCAGGCTCAGACAATTACCTTTTACAAACTAATACTTATACTTACAATTGAAACCAGAAGTTTACATACACTATATAAAAAGACCATATACATGTTTTTTTCCCTATATCCCCCATGAAATCAGAATAAACCTTAACCGTTTTAGTCATTGGGTTTACCAAAATTATTTAATTTTCCAAAGCCAGAATAATGAGAGCTTTTTTTATGGCATTTTTATTACTTTTTTGAAAGTCAAAAATTTACATACAATAGGATTTTCTAGCCTTTAAACAATTTGGGACAACCCCTATGATGATTCAGTCTTTGGGAAGCACATATAGCAAAAAACTTGCCACAAAATTTGTCCCATATCCCTTTCCCTTTTATACCGGACATGGATCTCTCTCTCCCATTAAACAATTGCAGCAAAAACAACAGTAATCCGGCTTTTATCTTAAAAATTACTTTTATTCTTTCCACTGTTTAAAAAAAGCTACATCTGCCCCTATTTGGGGTTATGCAATATAGCAAAATTTAGGGAGGATACTCAAATTTGAAGTTGCGGCGGGGTCGGGGTTCAGGTATACCTCCATAACCTCCGGTCTTACTCCGACGGGTTTCCAGGATGAACGCCAGGATCCGGCCATGCACTCAGCTGCGACGTTTCGGACCAACTGCCTTTTTCTCAAGCGGCCCGGGGGGGTCCTACAAGAGGACTTTGCACAGGGAAGGACGATTCTCCATGACCCTGTTTTTCCCCGGCTGTTCTCGGGGACTTCCTTGGGCTGCGCTCACCCCCTTGCTGATGGAAGACAGGTGAAGTTTGCGTAGGGGGGGGGGGTCCTCACCCAAAAGGGTCCAAGGGCAAGACTCGACCGGGGGGGGTTTTTTCCCGGGACTTTTTTTTGCCTCGAAGGGAAAATTATCATTGGGGGATCGAAGTTCTCCCTTTAAACTTGCTCGGGAAGAAGACGAAACCTCCGGGAGGGTGCTCGATTTCCCGTAATATCTTCCCTATCCCAAAATCTCCTCTACCCCCCCAGAAAAGGCAAGTTTTTAAACCCCACGTGAACGAGGTGGGCTCTGTTCTTCGCCCCTTTTAATTTCTTTCCACTTCCGTCGGCAGAGAAGAACATCAAGGCCGATGCCCCCTCTCGGCCTCCCAATCAGTGGAGAAGAAGGGTCGCTCCACGGGACATCGGACCTCCAAACGTCTGGCATCCGCGGCCCCCATTAACCTCCCCGTTACCCCCGGGGAAAACATATATTCGATCTGCCCCCGGTTGAGGTTCTGAAAAAGGGGGCATTTTCTCGCACAGCTGGACATCCCGGGGGTTCGAGGTCTTCCCTTGATTGACCCGGTTTTTTACTGGGGGCCCCGGGATCTCGCTAAAGTTGTAAAGGGTTTTTTTCTTTGGAACCCTTTTTCCCAAACCCCTGTGCCCGCAACAAGTCCCCTCAAATCAGACCTGGGGTTTTTCCCCAAAACCCGGGCTCCCGGTACCCAAGCATCCCGGGGCTTTTTTTGGGCCATGGATTAAAAAAACCGATCTCCCCCCTCTGACAGGAAAAAAGGTTTTTCTGGGTGGTATTACTTTTTTTTCCAAAATGGCGAATTTCATTCCCTCCCCTTTTGGTCTTCCCTCTGCTCCTCAAACCTCCCCAAAACCCTTTTTTAAAAAAATTTTCCCGGCTGCCAGGGGATTTTCCCCCAAACATATTGTTTCGGATGGGGGAAAGGTTCAATTATCTCAAGATTTTTGAAAATCTAAGGGGACATTTAAAAAGTGAACCAGGTTTGGGTCCCTTTACTAGGGCCCATTTTCGAAATCCGCTAGAAAAGATGATTGGCCCCGGCCTGTTACCAGGGGCAAAAATTTTCTTACAATTTTTTTGGGGGGAATTTTGTTTTCTGCCGGGATCCCCTTCCTCGTTTTTCCTTTGGTCGGAAAAACCCCCCCCCCCCCCTTTTTCCCTTTTTTTTTTCTGCCTCCTCTTATGTTCCTACTGTGGATTTTTATGGTCCGCGCCTTTCTCCCATTTGGAAGGAGAGCGTCAATCTCGCTTCAGGCCTCTGCTCCATAAAGGGTTTCCCAAGCGGACAAAAAGAAAGACCCCCTCCATTTTGTTCCTGGCGATAAGTAGGGCTGTCGGGCCAGTTTAACGTCCGCTTTTAAAACCCCCTAGCTAAAAGGTTTTTGGACCCCTTTTTTTAAGGTCCCTTTGGGAAGCCCTGAGGTGATAAACCCTTGGGGGCCTAAAAAAACTCCAGTTTCCCTCCTTTTTGGGCACACCCCAAAAACCCTTTTCCACGTCTCCCTACTAAAACCCTTTTCACCCCAAACCCGATTCCTGGGTAGGGGTTTCCCCCCTTTTCTCCTGTACTGACTCCATCAATTTTTTTTCCGTCGGGGGGTTTTTTTTTTCCCAGTATGAGTTAAAGGGTTTTTAATTGGTATCATTTTTGGGGGGAAAGCTTTATGACCCTTTTTAAAAATCCGTTTTTTTGGGAAGGAGGGTGATGAAAAATACTGCAATCCTAGTAGTTTTTTTTATTTTTAAAAAATAATTTTCCCCGTGCATTTAATCTGGGGAAAAGGGTTTTTTTTAAAACCTTTGTGGGTTAGAGGGTTTAAAGGCGAAACCCAAATTTTTATCTTTTTTTATTGGATAAAACAATTTTAATTTAAAAAAAAGTTTTTTTTATTGTGTAAAAAAAAATACAGAAATTTTATGCATCGCTGTCTTCTGAGGGGTTTAAACTTTTTTTTTTTTCCGTTTCAAGCTGTTTTAAGGGAAATTTTTTTTTTTTGGGGGTGGACGACATTTTATTTTGGGACCCCAAATTTTGGGGTTTTATATTTTAAATTTTTGATCACTTTTTAAAATTTCACTTTATGTCTGCGGAAGAATAAAAAAACGCCAAAATTTTGGATGTTTTTTTTTTAAAAGCATTTACCGTACCCGGGTTTAATTTTAAAAATCCAATATTTACAAGGTGGGTCCCTTTACGGCCCCACGGCGATACCAAATAG
The DNA here is from genome assembly GCA_025379985.1 of Phyllomedusa bahiana. Taxonomy (NCBI): domain Eukaryota; kingdom Metazoa; phylum Chordata; class Amphibia; order Anura; family Hylidae; genus Phyllomedusa; species Phyllomedusa bahiana. The sequence continues at coordinate 7,481 of JAODAL010018922.1, read as the reverse complement.
GGAATTTATTTCTTTTTTTCTTTTTTGGGGCAATTGGCGGGTTTGGGAAAGGGGAAAAAAGGGGGGTGGGAAAAAATTTTTTTTATTTTTTTTTTCTTTTTGTTTTTTTTTTTTTTACAATTTTTTTAACTTTTTTTACTTTTCCCGGGGGGAATTTTTTTTGAAAAGATCGTTTAAACGTTTTTATACAAAGGAGATCAGCAAATAGCTTTTTGCTGTTTTACTTTGGGCTCCATGGCCCAAATGTCAATCACCAGCCCACAAGGGATTGCGGGGGTTTTTGCGTCAGAAGGGCGACACCGGATGCTTTTACAAAGCATCCCCCGGGCTGTCGGGTTTAAAGGGGACCGTTTTAGCGGGTTCGCGCCCTCCAATTTCGAGGATCGCACAGCAGGGGCCCTTAAAAACCCTTCTGGGCCCGCAACTTCGATGTCGCGACCATGAAGGTCGGGATATTGCTGGGGTTTAAACCCCAAAGGCCAGAGTCACGTCGGCTGGGGTGGGACGGCATTGAGCCAGCCGGGGAATTTTTCCCCTGGGGTTTATGCCACAATTTTTGCGGGGTTCCCCCTTGTGATCAAAGATCGCCATAACGTAAAAAAAACGTCAATTTTGCGGGGGGAACCCCCTTCCCCACCTTGACGATTGGGTACGTCAAATTTCGGGAAGGGGGTTTAAAAGGGGTTGTCTCACTACATTGATTAATCTTACCTAGTGCTGTTTTTCCCTTGGGTTTCCCTTTTGAAAAATTTAGGGGGTTTTGTTTTTTTGGATTCTACTGGCTGCAAAAAAGAAGCCCCGGGCTGTACTATACAACCGGTATGGCAGCCTACATGAGAGTTTTGAACAAAGGGCTTTTTTCTAGCCCAAACCCGGGAGTGATGCAGCCCATACAAAGGGGGGTATCTCCCGAATAGGTTGGGCCGTTAATTGGGAAAAAATTTTCCCAAAATGACTTGTTTTTTTTTCAAGATTTTTTAAAAAAGAAACAATCCTTTTTGGTGGACAACCCCTTTAAAATTTTTTTTTTTTTAAAGAATTTAATTTACAATCAAAAGTCTAGAATAACATACACCCCAATCACCATCACAAACAAGCGAATAAAAAATACATTTAAAGCCCATGGTATTTAAATCAAAAGGCTAACCTTTTGCCAATTCCCTCATAAAACACTACCCACTTTTATGACATTTCTAAAAAATTACTGTAAAAAAGCCCTGAAACCCATGGGGTTAAAAAGGGGGTTTGGGGGGAAAGGGGAGAGAGAGGGAAAGAGGGGGAAAAGGGGTATTTTACAGGCTCAAAGCTTTTTTTAAAAAACACAGGGCCCACAGGGGGAAAAATGGGGTGGGGGAGAAGGGGCAGGGGCTAAACCTCACTGGACCCTCCAGGAGTTATAGTCCCCCTTAAACTGGGTGGATCAGCCTGCGACAATCCGCCACCGAAATCCTATCCCTCCACAAGACCAAACGAATCCTTGGGGAAACCAAGGAAAGGCGTTTTTTACAGCATTCATAAGGTTGGGGCCAAGGGGCCCCCTGGAAAAACCGCGACTGTATGTACCCCAGGGAAAAAGGTTTAAAGAGCACGGGCTTTTGCGCTATGTTTTTAAAATGGGGGAAAAGTCTTTTGGGGTTTGTGAAAACCCGGGCCCTCCAAAAACACTCAGCAAAGGGGGCTTTTTATGTTTTGATTGTAATGTTCTTCCTAAAAACATTGGTGTAATTTTTCAGTTGTGGGAATTTTGGGGAGCTCTTTTTAGGAACTATATGTAAAAACAAAAACACAAGGCCCAAAACTTAAAGCTTTAATTTTTGGGCAATAGACTAATCCCCGTAGCAGGGGGTAACTAGAAAGCCAGGGCCCCATAACAAACCTTTTTGGGGTGGGCCCCCCCCCCCCCCCCCCCTTTCCCCCCCTGAAACCCCGACCATATACCAGGGGCAAAAGCTGTTAGATAAAGGGAGTTTAAAGCAAGGGGAAATTTCCTCACCAACATACACCATCATACCCGTACCAATCAAATCCACTATACCAAAAACCAAACATTACCATAACGCTATTACATAAAGGGAACCCGTTTTTACCACCAAAACACGGGCCCAAATTACCACCACATAGGGGACAAAATAATAACTCTACACTATTACGAACCCGTACACAAAAGACCAATTTCTGTCAAAAAATTTAAAAATAAAAATATAATTTAAATTAGTTTACCCTAAAATGGTTTTATACTTGTGTACACAGGCTCTGGGAGGGCTGTATTTTAACCACCATACAGTGACCCTATTTTTTTTTAACAAACCCTGTACACAGGCTCTGCAGGGAATGTTTATTAAAACCCAAACAAATGAAACCAAAATAAGGTAGAAAAACCAATGTACACAGGCTCTGCAGACTTTTATATTACCTCCAAAACCGTTGGGCCATTTTAGTGGTAGGACAGCTTTTAAACAGGCTTTGCAGACTGTATATTAAAACCCCCATACAGTGACCCCTATAGTGGTTAAACAGTGGAAAACAGCCTGTGCAGACAATAAGTTTTACATTTCAGTTACAAACTTGTGGGCTCACAGGTGACGTTTCTCGACCCGTCTTTTACTTTTTCTTTTGTTCTTCATCCGGTCCAGTCCGCCCCCCCTTGGTGACAAACTCCCGGAAACCCCTTTCCTGCGATTTTTGACACAAAAATCTTAGAATCCCCGGGCTTTTCCAGCAAACCCGCCCCCTGGCTAATTTGGGGGCCATTTAGGCAGGCAGGGCTTAGATAGGAAAATATGGGCCCCCAAAAAGGCAAGGTTTTTGGTAGCCAAAAGAGTGCCCAAATAGGCAGGGAGGGTTTTTAGGGTTTGCTTTTGGGAGCCATACAGGAAACAGGGGTTTTTGGTTTGGGGAAAAGGGGGGCCCTTTTAGGAGGGATTAGTAGCTAAAGGGGCCCCATTTTAAGTAGAAACCCGGCCCGGCCCTTTTTGGGGGTATACAGGCAGGTTTTGGGGGTTTTACGGCAGGCATATAAGGGGGGTAGAGGGAGGCATATGGGGGCTGGGATAGGCAGCATTTTGGGGGGTTATTGGCAAACAGGATTAAGGGGCTGTATACCCGGGAGGCATATAGGGGGGCCCTTTTAAAGGGAGGGGAGGGCATATTTGGGGGCTTTTATAGGCAGGAAGGGCAGATAGGGGGTTTTTTGGCCCGGCAGGGAGATAGGGGGCTTTTATACCCGGCAGGCAGGGATTTTTAGGGGGCTGTATAGGCAGGCATATAAAGGGGGCTGTATTGGGGGCAGGGGATATTGGGGGCTTTATGAAGGGGGCAGGCATATGGGGGCTATAGGGAGGGGAAAATGGGGGGGTATAGGAGGATATGGGGGCCTATAGGTAGGGGAATGGGGGGTTTAGGAGGCATAGGGTTGGGGTTTAGGAAGGGTTTTTGGGGGGGGGTAGGTAGGCCCAAAAGGGGGGCCCATGGGGGCCTATGGGGGGGAAAAGGTAGGAAAAATGGGGGGGTAAAGGGAGCATATGGGGGGCTATAGGGGAGGCATATTTGGGGGGTATAGGCAGGCATAAAAGGGGGGTATTAAAGGGAGGCAAATGGGGGGGGTATTGGGAGGCAAAATTTTGGGGGTAAAAAGGCCCGGCATATTTGGGGGTATAGGGAGGCCCTAATGGGGGGCCTTTTAGGGAGGGGATATTGGGGGGTATTGGCAGGCATATTGGGGGGGTATTAAGGGGGCATAATTGGGGGGTATAGGCAGGCATATGGGGGCTAAAGGAAGGGATATTGGGGGGGATTAAGGGCATATTGGGGGGGTTTTAGGTTGGGGAAATGGGGGGGGTAAAAGGGGCAGGCATATTTGGGGGGGGGGTAGGGAGGCAATTTTTGGGGGGAGATAGGCAGGGGATATTTTGGGGGGGTATAGGCAGGGATTTATGGGGGGGGGTAAAAAGGGAGGCATTTTTGGGGGGTTTAGGCGGCAAAAAGGGGGTAATAAAGGGAGGCAATATGGGGGCTTAAAAGGGGGGCATAAGGGGGGCTTTTAGGGAGGGATATGGGGTAGATAAAATAAGGAAAAAAAACTTACTCCAAACCCGGTCCACGCTCCCCCCATGCGCCCCCTCGCTCCGCCTTTCTGCCCCTCCCTGCAGCCTTTGCCTCAGCGCGGGGCGGGTGGGTGATGTGACGTCACCCGGGCCCCCCCGTTTACCACGAGGGCCCGGGAGGGGGAAGTAAAAAGAGGGAGCGATCGGGGGCTCCGGGCCCGCTTTTACCGGGCACGCTGGGTTTTGAAAGCTCGGGCCGGGGGGGCCCCCCGGGGTTTTTAAGGGGTTTTGCGCTGGGCCTCGCAACCCCCCCCCCGCCGCAGGAACCCGTTAAGTTCACTGCCGGCGGGCCCAGGAGGGGGCCTTACCCGGGGGTTTTTGGGCGCAGTACAGCTGCCCTTGGGGGCCCCCCCAAGTGCCGGGGCCCCTAAACAAATTTCCAAAAACCCCTGCTTTCCCCGGGAGTTTCCCCCGCCCCGTTGTAGGGAAAATAAACCCTGTGCTACTTTTAAAGATTAAAACAAGGGGCAATAACGAACAAACAGAAGCACCCCCCCACCAAAAAATTTTCACATTGGATAAAATACCATTTTACAACAGTATGCAAAAAAGTACGTATAATTTTTAAAAAAAGACTTTCACAAAATTTTTTTAAAATACTGATAAACCAACCCCTACTATTTCCCACAAAGGGATTATGGGGGGTTGCTGGGATTATAATTTATTACGATAAGGGTTGGGTGCACCTTTCTGGGGTTAAATTATAAATTTGTTTTCCCTAAATAAATTGGGAGCAACCGGGGGTTTAGTAATTTTTTTGTTTGGGCACCTTTTAAATGTGCTGGGCAGGGGGGCCTAATAGAAAAAAGGGGTCAAAGGGTTTTAAGCCACATGGTCCACTCCAACCCCAGGGGCCTTTGGAGTTTGGAGCCTAAAATTTTGGCCAGTTAAAAAAAAAAAAAAAAAGTCCGGAAAAAAAAAATCCGGGGGTTTAAAAAAAAAATGGACCGGAAAAAAAAAAAAAAAAAAAAAAAAAATCCCTTGGGGGTCCCAAAAAAAAAAAAAAAAAAAAAAAAAAAAAAAAAAAAAAAAAAATTAAAAATTAAAAAAAAAAAAAAAAAAAAATTTTTATAAAAAAAAAAAAAAAAAAAAAAAACAAAAAAAAAAAAGTTTTAAGGGTTCGATGCAGTGCAAAGAGCAAAAGGAATTGGGTCCGGGCCGGGGCTATTCCGCTCCCCTTTTCTTCAGCCTTATCACATGAGGAAATGTAATTGATGACATGGGCGGGCTTTTGCGCTGCCCCAGGGAAAAGAAATTTTTCCCCCCTTTACAAACAGATTTTTAGGGAAAATTTTTTCCCCCTGCTTTCCCGGGGGGAAGAGGGGTGGGGGGAAGGACAGGGACAAAATCCCATTGGCCACCCAGGATGTTTATGTCTCTAATGGCTGTGGATCAGCCCGAAAATCCGCCACCGAAATCCATCCCCCCAAAAGACCGGGCAAACCCCGGGAGCCAAGGCTTTTTACAGCAGTTCAAAAGGGTGCCGGGCCTCTGGATGGCCCACTGAAAATGTCCCCCGGGGGAAGAGTCAAAGAGCAGGGACTGTCCCCATGTTTAAACTGGGCAGGGGTCTTGGAGTTTGTGAACCAGGCACCCCAAAAACACTCAGAAAGAGGCTTTACTATGTATGTTTGAAATGTTCTTCTATTCTTTGGTGAAATTTCTTAGTTGTGATTGGGCACTCTTGTTAGTAACACATGTAAAACAAAAAACAACCCATACTTACAGCTCAATGTCTGGGCAATAGACTAATCCCAGTAGCAGGGGCGTAACTAGAGAAGCCAGGGCCCCTTTGCAAACTTTTGGATGGGGCCCCCCCCCCCTTCCCCTCCCTGACCACGACCATATACCAGTACATGCTGTTAGATAATGTAGATAATGCAAGGGGCAAATACCTCACCATACATATCACCATCATACTGCTACCAATCAAATCCACTATACCAAAACCAAACATTACCAAAAAACGCTATTACATAAGGACCTGATTATAACCCCCAAGAACACACACCAAAATACCACCACTTTAGTGACAGAATAATAACCCTACACTATTACTGATCAGTACACAAAACCAATAACTGTCTAATAATAATAATAATAAATTTAATAATATAGTGACCATAAGTGGTATATACTAGTGTACACAGGCTCTGAAAGACTGTATATAACCACCATACAGTGACCATATAGTGGTAGACACCAGTGTACACAGGCTCTGCAGACTGTATATTAGCCCAAACAGTGACCATTTTAAGGGTTTAACACCAATGAAACCAAGGCCTGCAGACTGAATTACCTCCATACGTGACCAATAGGGTAACACTTGACACGGGCCTGCAGACTTATATAACCACCATTCAGTGACCATATAGTTAGACAGCAGTGTACACAAGCCTTGCAGAATAAAAGAATTTACGTGCAGTTACCATCTTGTGACTCACAGGTGACTTTCTCTGACCAGTCGTTGACTTTCTTTTTGTTCTGCATCCGGTCCAGTCCGCCACTTGATGACATCTCCCCGACCACTTGTCCTGCAGATTTAGACACAAAATATCTTAGAAAACCTGACTTTTCCAGCACCCTGCCCCCTGGCTATATGGGGTCCATTTAGGCAGGCAGGGTTAGATAGGATATATGGGGCCCAAATAGGCAAGGTTTAGGTAGCCAATAGAGTGGGCCCATATAGGCAGGCAGGGTTTAGGTAGCTATAGGGGGCCATACAGGTAGACAGGGGTTAGGTGGGCTATAGGGGCCATATAGGGAGGGTTTAGGTAGCTAAAGGGGCCCCCTATAAGTAGACCGGCAGGCTTGTGGGGGTATACAGGGAGGCTTGTGGGGGTATACGCAGGGATATAGGGTGTAGAGGCAGGGATATGGGGGCTGTATAGGGGGCAGCATATGGGGGCTATATACAGGCAGGCATATAGGGGGCTGTATAGGCAGGGAGGGATCTAGGGGCTGTATAGCAGCAGGATATAGGGGCTGTATAGGCAGGCAACATATAGGGGGCTGAAAAGGCAGGCAGCAATAGGGGCTGTATAGGCAGGCAACAGGCAGATAGGGGGCTGTATAGGCAGGCAGGCTTTTAGGGGGCTGTATGGCAGCAGGGATAAGGGGCGTATACAGGCATATAGGGGTGTATAGGCAGGCAGGCATATAGGGGGCTGTAAAAGGGAGGCAGGCATATGGGGCTATAGGCAGGATAGGGGGGCTATAGGCCCGGCATATGGGGGCTATAGGTTAGGCATATGGGGCTTTTAGAGGCAGGGATATGGGGCTATAGGCCCGGCAAAATTTGGGGGGGGGATAGGTAGGCATATGGGGGCTATAGGCAGGCATATGGGGGGGTTGAGGGACATTGGGGTCTAAAAATGG
>JAODAL010018921.1:0-73411 GCA_025379985.1 Phyllomedusa bahiana | reverse complement strand
TGTGGGAGTGCTGAAGCCATGAGGACACTGCAGCTACAGGAGATGCTCCGGAGCAGAGATCACAGCAGGGGGCGGAGCCTCTCACTGCCGGACACTGTGCTGTGCCCCGGATCTTCCTGACTCAGGCAGTGTGAGCAGCTAGCGCCCCCTCCTCCCTCCTCAGCCCCGTCATCTCCTGCAGTCGCCTCCCTCCCTGCACCTAGCAACCATCTTGAGCTGTGAGTGCGTCCAGAGCACGGACACACAGCTCAATAGATCGTCAGTGCTGCTGCATCCCGGAGCCGGCGGTCTGAGACTCGGGGCACAGGCAGCTTTGTTCGGGGCTTGTGCCCCGAATAAACCTGCCTAGTGACGCCCCTGGGATGTGGCCATGGCCAATGGTATGCTACAGACTTGATCACCCCTTGTCACAGAGCACCAATGTTTTTGGGATACATTATTTATATTTATTTAATCATTGTTGGTGACCTCATGTTATATCAACTATTGTTTATAAAGATATCATATACATACACCCACGTGTCCTAAGAGAGTTAAGTGATGTCATAGATAGGCCCCTATTCTTAATATTCATGGACTGTCTAATAACGGGGTATGTCCCAAAGGATTGGCGCATAGCAAATGTGGTGCCAATATTCAAAAAGGGGTCAAAAAGTAATCCAGGAAACTATAGGCCAGTAAGCTTAACCTCTGTTTGTGGGTTTAAAATGTTTGAAGGTTTTCTCAGAGATGCTATCCTGGAGTATCTCACTGAAAATAAATGTATAACGCCGTTCCAGCATGGGTTCATTAAAGGATCGGTCCTGTCAGACTAATCTCATCAGCTTCTATGAGGAAGTCATTTGCTAGACTGGATCGGGGGGAGGCCCTGGCTGTCATATCTCTAGATTTGTCTAACGCATTTGAAATTCGTGCCAAAAAAAAAGGTTGGTAAATAAAATGAGAATGCTTGGACTGGGGGAAAATGTTTTGCAAGTGGGTAAGCAACTGGCTCACTGATAGAAAACAAAGGGTAGTAATTAAACGGTACATACTCAGACTGGATCGCTGTTACTAGTGGGGTACCACAAGGGTAAGTATTGGGCCCTATCCTCTAACATTTTCATTAATGATCTTACACAGAGAATACACAGCAGAATATCGATCTTTGCAGACGATACTAAGCTCTGTAAAGTAATCAACAAAAATAGAGGATAATTGTTATTAAAAAAGGGATCTGGATAAGTTGGAGGGCCTGGGCAGGGAAATGGCAGATGAGGTTTAACACTGAAAAAATGCAAGGTTATGCACTGGGGAAAGAGAAATCCATTACATGATTACATGTTAAATGAAAAACACTGGGTAAAAGTGACTGGAGAAGGACTTGGGAATCCTGGTGGTCAGTAAACTTAATTGTAGCAGCCAGTGTCAGGCAGCAGCAGCCAAAGCAAATAGGATCATGGGGTGTATTTAAAGGGACATAGATGTACATGATGACAACATCATTCTCCCATTATACAAGTCACTGGTTAGACTACACATGGAATATTGTTACAGTTTTGGGCACCAGTGCACGGAAAGACATTGTAGAGCTTGAACAGGTACAAAGGCGGGCAACAAAATAATTAAAAGGACTGGGTGGACTACAGTACACAGAAAGATTGGCAAGATTAGGGTTATTTAGTTAGAGAAAGAAGGCTTTGGGGGGACATAATAAATATGTTTAAATACACCCAAAGGTCAATATAGAGATCTCTCCCAAGATTTATTTATACACAGGGCTGTATCTAGAAAAGGGGCTCCTTTATGTCTTTAGGAACGAAAATTTCTACATAAACATAGAAAGGGATTCTTTACTGTAAGAGCAGTTGAGGAAATATGGAATTCTCTGCCAAGGACTGGGCATGGTGAATTCAATAACCGAGTTCAAAAGGGTTTGGATTTATTTCTGGAGCGTAATATATAACAAGTTATAGTGACTAGATTGAGGAGAGGGGTCATTGATCCGGGATTTTTCTGATTGCCAGATTGGAGTCCCGGAAGGAATTTTTCCCTAAAATGAGGACAATTGGCTTCTACCTCATTGGGTTTTTTTTTTGCCTTCCTCTGGATTAACACCTTAGCACAACAGGCTAAACTAGATGGACGACTTGTCTTTTTTTAGCCTTACAAACTATGTAACTATGAAACTATATCATATACAGGATCTCACAAAAGTGAGTGCACCCCTCACATGTTTGTAACTATTGTGTGTTATATTTTCATGGTACAACACTGAATATATGACACTTTAATACAAAAGTATTCAGTGTACAGCTTGTATAACAGTGTACATGTGTTGTACCCTCAAAATAACTCAACTTGCAGCCACCAATGTCTAAACCGCTGGCAACAAAAGTGAGTACACCTCTAAGTGAAAATGGACATATTTTGCCCAAAGTGTCAATATTTTGTGTGGCCACCATTATTTTCCAGCACTGCCTTGACTCTCTTGGGCATGGAGTTCACTAGAACTCCACAGGTTGTCACTGGAATCCTTTTCAACTCCTCCATGACAACATGACGGAGCAGGTGGATGTTAGAGACCTTGATCTCCTCTATCTTCTGTTTAACAATGCCCCACAGATGCTCAATATAGTTTAGGTATAGAGACATGCTTGGCCAGTCTAGCACCTTTATCCTCATTTTCATTAGCAGGTGTGTTTGGGGTTGTTATCATATTGAAAGGCTGACCTGTGGCCCAGTTTCCAAAAGGAGGGGATCATGCTCTGCTTCAGTATGTCACAGTACATGTTGGCATTCATGGTTCCCTCAGTGAACTGTAGCTCCCCACAGCCAACAGTATGCAGCCTCAAACCATGACACTCCCATCACCATGCTTGACTGTAGGCAAGACACACTTGTCTTTGTACTCCTCACCATGTTGTCGCCTCACATGCTTGACACCATCTGAACCAAATAAGTTTCCAGTAATCAATTTCCTTAGTCTGCTTGTCTTCAGCAAACTGTTTGCAGGCTTTCCTACGCATCATTTTTAGAAGAGGCTTTTTTCTGGAATGACAGTCATGCAGACCAATTGTATCCAGTGTGCGAGGTATATTGCGAGGTAAGGATAGCATAGGACTGCCCAATTTTGAATCACGTTGAAAGTCGTGGGCACTTAAACATCCTTTTTGATCAAAATATGTGAACCCCAGAGTCTCAAAGTTTTTTCATGTATGATAGATAGCATAAATGCTTTTTTTAGGGATTTCCACGTAGTGTATTGCCATTTCCGCAGATAGTGTGTGCCGCTGGCGGCGGTCTGTGTGTGTACATGTATAATTACATGTGTGCCGCAGCCCTGCCAGTGGCACCCAGGTTTGCATACGTTTTTTAGAAAATGTTTTTGTGTGCAGAAACTACGTTATACTTGGTGTACATTGATTTTTAACCTATAATGGGAAGGAAGGGTTGCTTCCATTTTGGGTTTCTGCACCCCCCACTCTCACAGGCTGTCATAAGAAGTGCAGCTTGCAAGTCTGGTGTGTTTTCTTATTTTTTTTCTCTCTGTATAATGGAGGTCGGTTGACCCAGTGAGAGGCCGTGAATTGGCTCTATTGAGAGGTAAGGATAGTGTAGGACTGCCCGATTTTGAGATCACGTTGAAAGTCGTGGGCAGCTTAAACATCTTTTGATCAAAATATGTGAACCGAGAGTCTCAAAGTTTTTTCATATACGAGGTATATTCTGAGCACTGAAAGACTGAGCCCTCATGTCTTTAACCTCTGCAGCAATGCTGGCAGCACTCATCCATCTATTTTGAAAAGACAGTCTCTGGATATGATGCAGAGCACATGCACTCAATTTCTTTGGTCGACCATGGTGTGACCTGTTCTGAGTGAAACTTGTCATCTTAAACCACTGCATGGTCTTGGCCACCATGCTGCAGCACAATTTCAAGGTGTTGGCAATCTACTTATAGCCTAAGCCATCTCTAGGTAGGTAACAATAATTTTTTTCAAATCCCCAAACAGTTATTTACCATGAGGTGCCATTTTGAGCTTCCAGTGATCAGTATGAGAGAGAGTGAGAGCAAAAACACCAAATTTAACACATCTGAGATCTTGTAATACTAAAAGTCACATGATGCCATGGAGGGTAAATTGACAGCTGTTTAGACATTGATGGCTGTTTATTGAGTTACTTTAAGGGCACATTAAATTTACACTGTTATACAAGCTGTACACTGACTACTTTACATTGTATCAAAGAATCATATCTTCAGAGTTGTCTGATGAAAAGATATAGTACAATACTTACAAAAATGTGAGGGGTGAACTCACTTTTGTGAGATACTTTATGTATGTGTGTGTCTCCTGCAACTGACTGAATATTTGTGGATTTCTTCACATTTTATATTATGATTAATGCTGCTTCAGTTTAACACTGGTTCAAATGAACTTGGGAAAAAAATTCAAGTGAGCTCACATTTTTCTTGTTTGAAACTGTGGCTTTTCTGCATAAAGGTATGAACTGGTATGCATTGAGAGTTTAATTGCCACCTACTGGGAATAGACTTTTGTTCTGCTATGAAGCTGTGAGTATGGTCATGTGTCTGCGTTTTTATGTATTTAGCTTTGTGGTTACAGTCGATTTTTTTGGCAATCTATGGCAAAAATCGATTTGCGTCGACTCAAACCAAATCACTCTGATTCAGTTTAGATTTGACTGTGACCCAAAGCTAAATTACAACAGTAATTGCAATATGTTTTTATGATGATGACTTTTTGGCAATTTTGCACTTTATTAATTGCATATCTTAATGTTATGTAACTGTAATGGTATGTAATGAAATAATCTTCTGTGATTGTAATGTAGCAAATTTCAGACTACAAATATTTGTTTCCTGAAAAAGTCCTTATATGAAGTACTGAAACATTGCACGAAAATGGGGGAGAGGTAAAGTAACCAGCTAGTTTTCAATAGTGAACTCCATTCTGCTTCTTTTTTAGATAGATCTGAAAGGCAGAATATTATCGTAAAGTTAAGGTTTGCTACAACCGTAGATACAGTATGTAGATAGATAGATAGATAGATAGATAGATAGATACATACATACATACATACATACATACATACATACATACATACATATTAGTACAAAGTGAGTTTTGAGTAAACCTCATGCATTATTATCACAAGACTTGCACATCAGAGAATAGTCTTGTTGTGTCCCCAGTATACCAGTGGATATCTGACCATTGTGTGTATATCCAGCTGGCATCTTTGCACCTATTCCTTATGCTGTAACCATTATTTACTGTTTCAAGTTCCCAATTTGTCTTTATCTTACGGTAAACACAAAATTCATTGTGACACATTGATTCACACTTTCACAAACAGCACACATCTCAGTCACACGTCCCTTGTATTTAGCGCAGCAAATAACAGTGTATGCTTTGTTTTCTGCCTACATTTTAAATTAAAAAGACGTTAGAAAAAGTGGGGAAAGTAGCACTTTTCCAGATAGAGAACACTTTTCAGCTAAACAATTACTATCATTTGCTACATAGTCTACTTATTCATTAAACTGTACTCATAATGAACACTTTTGCCAAAAGCTGCCACCTCTTTTGTTTCCGACGTAGGAACCATTATGCAAATGAAGAACCCAACAGGTTTTATTTCTCAAAGCTAATATTACTTCCTACTGCACAGTCAAATCAAAACCGCTTTATTATTGGAAAATCTGTTTTGCTTCTACAATGTTTTTTTCTTGAATATATTACTTAAGAATAATAATTATGTCAGAATGGATGTGTGCACACAGATATCTTCATTCAAAATCTCGCAATACTTACAATATAACATTCAGAAACTTACAGTATCTCAGACATGTCTAAATCATGCAACCCCCTATTTCTAATATCGCCTTCCTTGCCCCTTGAATAGCCTCAAGTCCTCAACCTTCCCCAAACAACATCTCCTTGTATAATAAAAAGGGTTTTAGCGGGAATGAAAAAACCCCCCTTTTCTGTCATTTCTGCTTCATTTTTTGTCCCTTGATAGGCCTCCATCTCTAACCCTGTTTCAACCTATGTATCCTTGTATAATATAGTTGCAGCACCATGCAAACCCCCCCTCCCCCCCCCCCCCCATACAGAGGTACTAGCCGGGGGAAATACGAAAACCCACCACGGTAAACCGCGGTAAAGCGATGTTAAAATGTTGTTGGATTTTTGCCAGCATTTTAACATTTGCTGTGTAGACATAGCCCAGGGGTGCAGCTGCGAACTCTGCATGAGCATTTTAAAATGTCGATATAAAGTTAAATGTCGACCACCCGGACTGAATAATCAATGGGCATCTAGTTAAGAGTATGTTCACATTACATATTTTTCTGCTGGAAAAATTTGTCTCAGTGAAGCCCATGGATTTTTGCTGCTGATTTTCACTGTTTTGGATACAAATAAATCTGATTTTTAAGGAAACCCTGTCTCAGTCTTTTATTGAAAGCTACATTATTTTGTGGAGGGAAAAATTTCTAAAAAATTCGATTGCGATTTCGGTGAATTTTTCCCGACAAAATTTTTTTGGGCCGGATTAATTCGGGACAAATTGCTTTAAAAAAAACAGCTTTTTTCGGGCGAGAGACCGTAGGGTGCTGTAGAATTTTTGGCCATTTTAAAAATATGCAGAGGGAGCTTGGTTGGGCTTCAACAGTGTTGTGTTTTTTAAAACACGCATATGACTGCCCCCGGGTCTTAAATCGCTTCAAAAAATTCCCTGGGGGACTTAAAGGGCAAAACTGACCAAAAAACTGAAACGGGAATGTACCGAAAAGTCATTGCAGCGACCTGGAAAAAAAAAAGCCCCGAGGGTCAGGGGGCAACATCTGGGGCGGGGTGTGGAGGGGCGGCAGAAGCCACGCACAGAGGTCAAGATGGCACAATGACATTCTGGGGGTGGGAAAAAAAAGGGGTAGGCCGCAAGTGGGACAAAACAGGGGGGGAGGGATGGCAGCAGCCCAGCACATGAGGTCAGACAGTAAAAATGCAGAGTGTGTAGGTAGGCACAGCCACAGCCACATGGGGTAGACAGTGGCACAATGAAGAGGTGTGGGTCCGGCTTTAAGCCCAGGCAGCATAGGCCCCAACAGGGGCACAATACATCCGGAGGTGGCAAAAACAGGATGGGCCACGAGTGGCACAATGACGAGGGTGGATGCACGCAGCACCACAGCACATGGGGTCAACAGGGGCCAAGGGGACAATTGTGGGGGGTCCCCCGGCAGCACCACAAAACATAAAAAGGTAGACAGTGGCACAATGAATGTTAGGTCACGGCAGCACCACAGCAAAAGCATGAGGTCAACAGTGCACAATGAATTTGGAGGTGGAAAAAACAGGAGAGGCCACAGGGGGGCACAATGACAGGAGGGGAGGTATGGCGGCAGGAGCAACAGCATGGGGAGAGAGGGGCAAAAAAGACAGGGTGGGGAGGGACCGCAGCAGCAAACAGCACGCAGCATGAGGGCAGAGGTGGCACAATGACACAGTGTGGGTGCACGCACCCGCAACACAGCACACATAGGTCATGAGTGGCAATGACAGAGTGTGGAAAATGGGGGGCAATACCAGTCCCTGGTAAGTGGTGGGAGGTGATGGGGAACTGGCAGCAGATGTTGGCATCAGGGGGGGGCTCAGAATAGTGGGAGGGAGTATTTTAATCCGACTCATTTCTCAAAATTTTGGTGAGGCTCAGGGTGATGAATCTGAAGCCTAAGCTTGATGTGGGAAATCCGACCAATCCCCGCCCGATTCATCTTGCAAAGGTCATCTTCCCCATTTCCCCCAAGGGCAAGGGGGTTTCCCTTTGGGGGAACGATGGCCCCCGCCACTGAACACCCGCTCTGATGCCCCACTCTGGGCCGGGGAGGGCGCTTCTCCACTGCAAACCGGGAAGTTTGGGGGCCCCCACATCCTTTGGTTCCCATAGTCCCCCGGATCTTTTAAAATGGGGGGCAGAGGCTGTCCAATACCCCCACCTGTTGGGTTTAGGGGGCTGCCTAGGTCCGGCTGCTGTGCTGAAATGCCTCCTCCTACGTGGGTGAAGGAACGCTCATCAGTGACTCCAAATTAGGTTCTGCGTGGAGCTGGTTCTGTCCCACCCCCCCCCCCCTCCCACAGCACCAGGCTAGTACCACGCTAAGAACCCCCCCCGGGCAGACCTGTCAGAGGGGGGACATGCCGCAATGGGCAGCGGCCAACTGACTACGGGGGTTTTCCCATAGATTTGATTGTCCTCCCTCCAGAACTGGGAAAAAGGTCCCCTTTTTGGCCAGTAGCGGGGTTTCCCAAAAGGGGGGAGAGCCCGAAGTCATTCCTCTCGGGGGGACTATTTGGTTTTTCACTACCGGCAAATCAGCTGCTGGGGCCATTGCACAAGGACTCGAGGGACTCCCTGCCTCCATCTCCCTGTATACTGCCACGGTGTTCGGGTCTTGCCTCGTTTCCTCTCTCCATTACCTCCTCCACTGTCCTGCTCCTCCTCTCTTGTCACCTGGTAAAAATCCATCATTTCACCAGACAAATTTTTTTTCTCCAATTCCTCCCCTCCTCCTCCTTCATCCCCCCGGACTCATTCCGCAAGATGTAGTGCCACTCTCCAGTCCCCTCCCGATTTTTTTTAAAAATCTGTTCCGGGCATGAAGAGGAATGACGTTATTCATCCCCTGTTCTGGGGACTGACAAAAACGTGGGCCCCCCGAAAGGCCTCAGCAAATGGCAGGTGTATGCATGAGCGCCCTGCTGACATCAAAGTTACACAAGGATACTTGTCCGCCCGGATCATCAAAAAATCTTAATGGGCCCTTTTTCTGTTTTTTTACATCGGCCCAACAAAAATGCAGGCTGGAAACCAACGCGGGGGAAAAAACGCAATCACGTGTTTGGGTAAGGCCGTTCTGCTGCGAACCAAATGGGGTGTTCCGGGGTTTTGTAGAATAAAAGTGCGTAAAACAGTTTCCTGGCCATTTTAAAATTTTTTTTTGAAGATCGGGGGAAGACTTCGGGAATTTTTTCACAATCAGTTTAAACACTTGTCCATGCAGGGCGCACGACAAATCCCCCTTTGGTGTAGCGCGGACACCTTTTTTTCCCCTCCCATGTCCGTCCCCAAAGGGGTTCCCCGTTTTTGCATTGGGCCGGAAAAAGAACCAATCGATTTCTTGCGGCAACGCGGAGAAATTTCCTCCCCTGTTGACTTCGTTCCCCGAGGCAAGAAAAGTGTAGAACGCGTGACACCGCTGTGCCCTACAAAAGGGGTATAGGGACACACTTGTGGGGGGCTGAGAGGGGTGTGGTAGTGGAGGAGGAGAGGGGGAAAAAACTTTGGCCGGGAGCAGCAGTTTGACAAGGGGGGGAGAAAAGCGCGTCCCTGTCCAAGTTGTTGGTGTGTCTGGCGGGAAAAACCACATCACCCCCGGGGCCCGTAAAGGACAGACGGGCCCCTGACCGTAGTTACAGCTCCAGACGCCCGGGCCCCCACCGTGCCCCTTGGAACAAACCGAAACTCAAGGACGGGCCCCCCTTTCCCTGTTCTACATTTTTGTAAGGTCGGTACCCCCTTTTTGGAAAATAAATTACACTGGAACTCTACATCTCGGGTCGGCACAACCATTCGTTCTCCAATGGTTCAGAGTCCACCTTTTTGGAAAGGGAGGGACCAATACCCAAAAACTTGGACAGGGCAGGGCACTTCTGCACCTTAGGGTGGTTGGGCTCATACTGTTTTCTCTTTGCAATTTTCCTCGCTAACACTGCTGCCCATGAGTCGGGACAGAAACATCTGGACCGGGAGTTGATACAAAGAGAAACGCCCCCTTCTGCAGAGGTGGTGGACCTTGACTGGCTCAATGGCATTGCCACGGGGGGCGCTGCGTTGCGGCGGCAGGTTGGACCACCACATCTGAGCCCACGAATCTCCCAACCAGGGGGGACACGCTGTGTTGACGCAGTCCCCCGGGTGCCAACTTATCTCCCTTGCCACGCTTAAATTTCTGCCCCAGATTCTACATAACCCATATTTGGCTCCCCCGGGTGTTTTTCAAAGAACTGCCACATTCCAAGTAGCTGATTTTTACTCCCAATGCTCCCACGATTGACACACCGCCGCCCTGCCCTTCGCTGAGGCCCCTTGCCGCTCTTTTTTGGACCTGCGAAGCGGTTTTCTACCCCGTGGCCGTTTGGTCCTGCCCTCAAACTGCTGCTACCCTGCTGATCACAGCCACACAACCCACTTGCGGCTGCCCGCGCCTAGGCGCAACTGACACCCTCTTCTCCTACGAAGATGAACCCTTTTTCACCCCCCCCCAATGCGTCGGCTACATAAACCTATTTGTTTTTTAATCGTCACGCTGTCCTCATCACCATCTTGGTATGCAAGACTTACCCCCCAAAACATGACCTCCCTGTCACTCTCCACATCTATATTTCCACCTCGAAGAAGAAAGGGATATTGGCCCCATTTCTTCGCTGCCCCAAATAAATGCTGACGGCCCTCCTCAAATTGTTTACCTCCTGTAAGGGGCCTAAGCCCAGACCAATAATTTATCTCTGGCTGAGGGAAAACCCGAGGGGCAGAGGCGGGGTTTAGGGCAGGAGGGCCGCTGACCGCCCCGGGGCCCTCCAACTAAGGGTTTTGTCTGACTCCCACCGACTCTTGACTGGGTTTTCAGATGTCACTGGGGGGAAGTGGATGACCTATCAACCCAAACAATACCATTGGGTTTTCTGAAAAACACACGGCCGCTAGAAAGACAGCGGCAGTTGTGGGGCCTCCCGGTGACCCCTGCGCGACCTGTGTCTCTCCAGGGAAAGTTTTGCCTTGCCCCTTGCAGTGAAGAGCTGCCCCTCTCTGTCTGACATAAATTTTTGTTCTAAAATGTAAAAACTCTGTTTAATAAAAATCTGTATATGTAAATACATACCCTGTATTTGACTCTAAAAAACCCACTAACAAACTGGGGAACCCCCTTTGGGTATAAATTTTTCGCTCCACAAAAGGCCAGGAAAAATTTTCTTGCAGTCCGTTTTAAAAAACCTGTGTATTTACTAATAAAAAGCACAAACAGGCTTTAAATTAACCTTTGGATAGAATTTTTCACAGAATTTTCTTCTTTGGCGGTAAAAACGTTTCTTTACTGAGTACAACTGCTGTATTTTTTTTTAACACAACAACAGAAAAACTCTAAATTTAAAATGTTACGATTTTTATGACAAAGTTTAAATCGACATGGGAATTTTTTTTAAAACGGATTTTTTTTGTACCGATAATTTTAGGTTAAAAACTTGCATAATCTATTAATACGCGCCCTTTTCACGCTTCCTGCATTTAGGGGGGCCCGCAAAAACACTTAGAGAATAGAGCAGGTGAGCTGGGGGGTGGGCGCATACTGAATGTGTATGTTGTGAAGGCTGAAAAACACATGATCTCGTTTTACATAGAACAGTCCCTTCCGTTCCAGCAACATGTGTGTCTGCGTATCACAAGAGCATGACGTGTGCTCGGTCTCTTATCTCTCAAAACAGCATCAGCTAAACTGTTCATATTTGTTCAAACAGACAACTAGCTTTAGCTGTTGAACATTATAGAACGATGGTATATTAGTAGATTTTCAGAATTTAGTTACTTCGGCTGAGAATTTTAAAGGAGCATCTAGCGCTGTACAGCTGCGGGGGAGTGGGGGGGCAGGCTTTTGAAAGGAGAGTGGATATTGTGCAGCCCAGACTGTGTTTTGACCCTGCATTGCAATGGGTTTTATCTTAAACAGTTATTGGCCAGTTTTTTGGTGAAATATTACTTGAGTATAGTTGTGCGGCTGTACTTATATTATGATACATATCTTTTCTAGTAACTTCGGTGTATTTGATATGTGCTAAACTCAACTTTTATATCCTGTACACAATTTAATTAGGTTTTTGTTACTTTGGTGCAGATCAGTTTTGTTTTCAAAGACCCACTTTGGTTTCTTACAATATGATACAGAATTTTCTAGTCACCGCAGTTGTATTTAATAGGTAGCAAAAACCCACGTTTTATTATCTGTACACAATCTTTAATTACATGTTTTCACTCTGGAGCAGTCCCAGCTATGTTCATTAGAGCCACCTTGCACTTAAATTTGAATACAGCAATTTTGTAGTCACCGCAGGTGTATTTATAGGTGCAAAAAACAAATTTTAATTATCAGTATACATTTCAAATAGGTGTTTTTTTTACTTTGGTGCGGTCCCAGTTTTGTTCATGAAGCCACCCATTGCACTTAAATTTGAATACAGCAATTTTGTAGTCACTGCAGTGTATTTAGAGGTGCAAAAAAAACCTTTTAATTATCCGTATACCATTCAAATTAGGTGTTTTTTTTTTTTTACTTTGTGCGGCCCAGTTTTGTTCATAGAGCCACCTTTTACTTAAATTGAATACAAAATTTTGTAGTCCACCGCAGATGTATTATAGTTTCAAAACCACGTTTAATTATCCGTACACAATTTAATTATACTTGTTTTTATTCACTTTGGCCGCATGGTCCAGCTTTGTTGTCATAGAGCCACCTTGCACTTAAATTTGAATACGATCTATTTTTTGTAGTCACCGCAGGTGTATTTATACGGTGCAAAAACACCTTTTATTATCCGTACACATTTCAAATAGGTTATTTTTTTTTACTTTGGTGCTGCCCAGTTTTGTTCATTAAGAGCCACCTTGTAATTATAATTGAATCACAAATTTTGTAGTCACACCACAGGTGTATTAATAGGTGCAAAAAACACCTTTTATTATCCGAATACATTTCAAATGGTGTTATTTTTTTCTTACTTTGGTGCGGCCCAGTATTGTTCATAGAGCCCCATATTGCACTTAAATTTTGAATACAGCAATTTTGTGAGTCACCGCATTTGTATTTAAAGCTGCAAAAAAAAACCAACGTTTTATTATCTGTACACCAGCAATTTAAATTTACGTGTTTTTCACTTTTGTCGCAGTCCAGCTTTGTTCATAGTCCACCATTGCACTAAATTTAAATTACATTAATTTTTAGACACCTGCAGGTGTTATTTAAAGGTGTCAAAAAACACCTTTATTACCGTTAGTACATTTCAAATGGAGTTTATTATTTACTTTGGTGCGGCCCAGTTTTTGTTGTTCATAGAGCCACACCTTGCACTTAAATTTGATTACAGAAATTTTGTAAGTCACCGCAGGTAGTAAATTATTGGTGCAAAAAACCCCTATAAATAATTCCGTATAACATTTCAAATAGGTGTATTTTTTTAATTTGGTGCGGCCAAATTATGTTCATAGAGCCACCTTGCACTTAAAATTTGAGTACATCAAATTTGTAGTCAACCGCAGGTGTATTTTTTAGGTTGCAAAAAACACTTTTTATCCGTATACATTTCCAAATTGTGTTTTTTTTCTACTTTGGTGCGGCCCATTTTTTGTTCATAGAGCTACCTTCACTTTGAATTTGAATACAACAATTTTGTAGTCAACCCAGGTGGTGTTTATAGTTGCAAAAAACACCTTTGTTTTTTTATCTGTATACATTTCATGATTGGTGTTTTATTTTCTTAACAATTGGAGAGCGGCCCAGTTTTTGTTCATAGAGCCAGCCTTGGCGCTTAAATTTGAATATAGCAATTTTTGTAGTCACCGCAGTTATTTATGAGGTGCAAAAAAAACACCTGTTTCTTTTTTATCCGTATACATGTTCAAGATAGTTGTTTTTTTACTTTGGTGCGGCCTCGTTTTTTTTCATAGAGCCACCTTGAAATTAGAATTTGAAAACAGCAATGTTTGTAGTCACCGCATGTTGTAATTTATAGGTGCAAAAAACACCTTTTTATTATCCGTCACACATTCAACTAGTTGTATTTTTTTTTACACTTTAGGTGAGCGGCCCAGTTTTTTTTGTTCCATAGAGCCACCTTGTAATTAAATTTGAATACAGCCAATTTTTGGTAGTCATCACAGGTTATTTATATTGAGCAAAAAACACCTTTTTGTGATTATCTCGTATACATTTCAAATTAGGTGTTTTTTTAACTTTGGTGCGGCCTCCATTTGTTCCCAGAGCCACCTGCACTAAAATTTGAATACAGCAATTTAGTAGTCACCTCAGTTGTATTTATAGCTGCAAAAACCACGTTTTTATAATCAACTGTACACAATTTAATTACTTGTTTTTCACTTTGCGCAGTCCACTTTTGTTCATCAGAGCACGGGCTGCACTTAAATTTGAATAACAGTAATATTTTGTAGTTCACCGCAGGTGTCTTTATATTGCAAAAAACACCATTTTATTATCCGTATACATTTCAAAAGGGTTGTTTTTTTTACTTTGGTGCGGCCCAGTTTTGTTCCAAGAGCCACCATGCAATTAAATTTTGAATAACAGAAAATTTTGTTAGTCACACCGCTGTATAATTAATATAGTGCAAAACAAAACCTTTTATATCCCGTATACATTTCAAATAGGTGTTATTTTAATTTGGTGCCGGCCCAAATTAATGTTCATAAGAGCCACCTGCACTTAAAATTATGAGTAAGTCAATTTTGTAGTCACCGCATGGTGTAATTTATGGTGCAAAAAAACACCTTTTTATTATCGTATACATATCAAATTGGGTGTTTTTTCTACTTTGATGCGGCCCTTGTTTTGTTCATAGAGCCACCTTAATAATTAAATTTGACTTACCGTCAATTTGTAGTCCACCGCAGGTTTAATTTTAATAGGTGTCAAAAAACAAACCTATTTATTATCCGTAAAATTTCAAATTAGGTGAGGTATTTAATACATATTGGTGCTGCCCAGTTTTGTTCATAGTGAGCCAACTTATAATTAAAATTATGAATACAGCAATTTTTGTAGTCACGCGCGTGTGATCTATAGGATCAAAAAACACCATTTATTATTCTACACATTTCAAATAGGTGATTTTTTTTTACTTTGGTGCGCCCAGTATTGTGTTCATAAGAGTCCAACCGTTGTAATTAAATTTGAAGATACAGCAATTTTTGTAGTCCACCGCAGTTGTATTTATAGTGCAAAAAACACCTTTTATTATCTGTACACAAATTAATTACGTGTTATTTCGCTTTTTTGCGCAGTTCCCCATGCTGTGTTCATAGAAGCCACCTTGCACTTAAATTTGAATACAGCAATTTGTAGTGCACGCACATGTAGTTTTTATAGGTGCAAAAAACACCTTTTATTATCCGTATACATTTCCAAATAGGTGTTTTTTTTTTTTACAACTTTGGTGCGCCTCTCAGTTTTAGTTCATTGAGCCCACCTTGTACTTAAATTAGAATACATCAATTTTTTAGTCACCGGCATGTGTATTTATAGGTGCAAAAACCACGTTTTATTTATCCCGATACACGATTTAGTTACGTGTTTTTTCACTTTTGCGCAGTCGCATTCTTGTTCAATAGAGCCACCTTGCACTTAAAAATGAATACAGTAAATTTTGTAGTCACCGGCAGATGTATTTTAGGTGCAAAAAACCACCTTTTATTATCTGTATACATTTCAAATGGGTGTATTTTTCTTACTTTGAGAGCGGCCCCGTTTTGTTGCATAGAGCCACCTTGCCACTTAAATTTTGAGATACAAAAGATTTTGTATGTCACCGTATTGTAAGTTATAGGTGCAAAAAACCCTTTTAAAATTATCGAATACAGTTCAAATTGGAGGTTTTTTTTTATTTGGTTGCGGCCCAATTATGGTTCACAGGAGCCACCTTGTCACTAAATTTGAATACAGCAATTTTGTAGTCCACCCGCCGGTTAATAATAAGGTGGCGAAAAAAAACCTTTTTTTTTATCCGTATACATTTCAAATTTGATGTTTTTTTTCTAGCTTTGGTTGCGGCCATGTTTTGTTCATAGAGCTACCTTGCACTTGAATTTTGTGGAATACAGCAATTATTGTCCGTCACCGCAGGTGTATTATAGGTGCAAAAAACACCTTTTTTATCTGTATACATTTCAAATTGGTGTTTTTTTTTTTTTACTTTGGTGCGGCCGGTCAGTTTTGTTCATAGAGCCACTTGCACGTTAAATTTAGAAACAGAAATTTTGTAACACCGCAGGTGTATTTATAGATTGCAAAAAAAAAAACCTTTAATATCGAAATACTACATTTCAAAAGGTTTGTTATTTTTTTTCTTACTTATGGTGTGGCCCATATTGTTCATCAGAGCCACCTTGTGCACTTAAATTAGAATATCAAGCAATTTTGTAGTCACCGCAGGTGGTATTATAGGGTGCAGAAAAAACACCATTTATTATCCATATAAACCATTTCAAATATGTGTTTTTTTTTTGAAATTGGTGCGGCCAACAGTTTTGTTCATAGAGCCACCTTGCCCTTAAATTTGAATACAGCAATTTTTTGAAGTCACACCGCATAGTCTTATTTATAGGTGCACAAAACACCTTTAAATTATCTTGTATACATTTCAAAATTGGTGTTTTATTTACTTTGGTGCGGCCCAGTTTTGTTTTCATAGAGCGCCCCTTAGCCACTTGAAATTTGAATACAGTAATTTTGTAGTCACTCGCAGTGTATTTATCTAGTGCCCAAAAAACACCTTTTTTTATCCGGAAACATTTCAAAAATGGTGTTTTTTATTATTGGTAGTGGCCCAGTTTTGTTCATGGATAGCCACCATGCACTTAAAATTTGAAATACCGCAATTTGTAAGTCACCAGGCAGGTTGTATTTATAGGGTGCAAAAAACACCTTTTAATTTCCCTTAAAACTATTTCAGTAATTTGGTGTTTTTTTTTTTACCTTTGGTGCGGTCCCAGTTTTGTTCATCTAGTAAGATCCACCATGCACTTAAAAATTTGAAAACAGCAATTTTTGCAAGACACTGCAGTTGTATTTATAGGTGGTTCAAAAAACCACCTATTTATATCCCGAAAATATTTCAAATTGTGTTTTTTTTTATACTTTGGTGCGGCCTCAGGTTTTTGATTCATCAGAGCCACCTTGCACTTAAATATTTGATTATCACTCAATTTTGTACTCACCCGCATGTGATATTTATAGGTGCAAAAAACACCTTTTATTATCCGTATACATTTTTCAAATAGGTTTTTTTTTTTACATTCGGTGCGGCCGCCAGTTATTTGTTCAATATGAAGCCACCTTGCACTATAGTAATTTGAATACAGGTAAATTTTGTAGTCCACTGCAGGGTGTTATTTTATAGGTAGGTGCAAAAAAACACCTTTTTTATCGTATAGCATTTCAAAAATTGGTGTTTTTTTTACATAGAGTGGTGCTGCCCAGTATTGTTTCAATCCCATAGAGGCCACCTTGCACTATAATTTGAATATAGCTATTTTGTAGAAGACACCAGCAGGTGTCTTTGTAGGTTGAGCAAAAAAACAACCTTTTATTAACTATACATTTCAAAAATTGGTGTGTTTTTTTTTACTTTGATGCTGCCAGTTTTATGTTCATAGAGCCACCTATGCACTTAAATATTTTGAATACAGCAATTTTGATAGTCACCGCAGGTGTATTTAAAGGTGCAAAAAACACCTTTTTATTATCCATATACATTTCAATTAGGTGATTATGTTTACTTTGGGTGTGGCCCCAGTTTTTGTTCATCTAGAGACCACCTAGTACTTTTAATTTGAATACGAAAATTTTGTATTTACTGTTGGTGTATTTTTCATTGGTGCAAAACCACCGTTTGTTATCTGTAAAATTTTTTTAAATAGCGTTTTTGCACGGGGTGGGGCCCTATTTTTTTCAATACCCACTTGTACGAAAATTCTGAAAATTTTTTCTACTCAAACTACATAAAACTACCTTCAGGCAGAAATACAGTAACTATAAGATAAAAAAAACTTTTAATATATACAACAAAAAAGTGTACAAAGAAAATACCCCAGAAAACCTTTTTAATTACTACCTCCTAATACGAGGGGAAAAACGGAGCACCCCCCTAAAAAAAGGGCGACCCCACCCTAGCTAACTAAACCTAGTTCCCTAAAAAGGAAACCCTATCAGTACAGATATCAATAAGCCATCAAACGTCAAGAAAACAATAAGTGTTCATACAGGGCAAATATAAAACATATACATTTTATGAATGGAGAAAAATTTTTTTTAATGTATTTTTGGTGAGGGGGGAAAATTATATGTTTTTATATTGCCCTGTATGAACACTTATTGTTTTCTTGACGTTTGATGGCTTATTGAACTGTACTGCAAGGGCTTCCCTTTTGTTGGGGACCATAGGTTTAGTTACTAGGGCGGGGGTTCCCCTTTTCGGGAGGGGTGTCCGCTGTTCCTTTCCAGTATAGGAGTATAATTAATAGGTTTTTCTGGGGTGTAATCTTTTTGTACCCCTTTTTTTTTTAGTCTGTTATATTTTAAAATTTAAATTTTTTAATCTTATGTTACTGTATTTCTGCCTGAAGGTATTGGTAGTTCTTTGTAGTTTGAGTACATATGATTTAAACCCGGCTTCGGATTTAAAGGGGGGTTTTTTCCCCTCCCCCAAAAAAAAAGAAATCTGGGCTTGGTTTTTTTGTTTAGAAAAAAATTTCCCAGCAACTGTTCCGTTTGTCAGTGCGCAAAAAACCAATTTTTCATCCGGTAACTTCTAAATTTTAAAAGCGCTTGCTGAATCTCATTTGGCGCACTTTTATATTTTGTTGAAAACTATCAATTCCTATCCCACTGGGTTTTAAAGATCCTTTTTCCGCACTTTTTAACTTGGGGGGCTGCGGGTTTTGGGGGTCATGCGTGGCCCAGGGGAGGGATACCCATGTCCAGGGGAAACTAAAATGGGGGGTTTTAAAGACCCTTTTTTTAGGAACTTTTTAATCTGTGGTCAACAGGTTTTTAAAGGCTCTGTGGTACAAAACAGGGGTATCAAATGTCCAGTTCAACTAAAATTTTTTGGAAAGACCCTTTTCCAGCACTTTTAATCGGGGGGCATGCAGTTTTTGGGGCTCATGCGTGGCCCAGGACAGGGAATTTTTATTCCAGTGGGAAACTAAAAGGGGTTGAAAGACTCCTTATCCGGCATTTTTAAATCGGGGGGCAACAAGTTTAATGGTCAAACTGTGGTAAAAAACAGTATAGCCCTTTTTCCGTTCAACAAAAAGGGGGTTGAAAGAACTTTTTTCCCAGCCTTTTTAAATCTGTGGTCATGCAGGTTTTGGGGCTCAGCGGGCCCCAGGACAGATATAGCAATTCCAGTTCAACAAAAAGGGTGGTTCAAAGACTCCTTTTTCCGGCACTTTTTAATTTTGGGGGTAGACAGGTTTAAGGGTCATACTGGGGGGTACAGAACAGTATAGTCAAGTCCAGTTCAACTAAAGGGGTTGAAAGACCCTTTTTCGGCATTTTTTAAATTTTGGGGGGTATCCCATTTTGGGGCCATGCTGTGGTACAAACAGTATATAAATTTCCAGTGAAACTAAAATGGTGTTGAAAGACATTTTTTTCGGCTTTTTTTAATCGTGGGTAACGGGTTTTAAGGGTCATTGTGGTACAAAACAGGTATAGTCAATGTCCAGTTTCAACAAAAATGGTGGTTGAAAGACCCTTTTTCCGGCACTTTTTAATCTGCGGGTCAAAAGTTTTAATGGTCATGCTGGGGCCCAGGTCGGGGAAAGTTATGCCCCTGAAAAAAATGGGGGTTGAAAGATTTTTTTTTTTCCCGCACTTTTTAATCTGGGTCATGCAGGTTTGGGACTCATGCTGCATTCCAGGACAGGGATATTCAATGTCCAGTTAAAGTAAAATGATGGTTCAAATAATACTGACTTTTGGCACTTTTTAATTTGTGGGTCATGTAGGTTTAAGGGTCATGCTGTGGAACAAGACAGGGATAGTGAATGGTGAGTGACTTTTTTTATGAGGCTTTTATAACCTAAGTGTTTTTGCCAAGATGTAGCACGTGTTAGTTTACTGTTGTGGATGTTAATTCCAGATTCTCCAGCCCTGTTTGGGTGTAAGAATGAAGGTGTTGTTCCTATCCCATAGACTTTAATGGTCATCGGCGATAATCTATTATCAACTATCGGAAATCGTCTTGATTATTGCCGATATCGACTATCGACCCGATTACGATAGTCGACGTAATCGCTCATCACTAGTAATTAACCTTCGGATATGAATTATGCTACAGCCAAAATTTCTTCTTTGGCGGTGAAAAACAACGTTTCTTTTACTGAATACAACTGCAGAAAAATACTTAGTTAACCCTTGGATGTAAATTGCGCAAAAGAAATGTGCCACCAACAATTACCAGCTTTCTAGCATGTTAAAACGGCGTGTATTTTACGGAACACAACAACAGAAAAACTTGTAATTAACCTTCAGATATGAATTATGCTACAGGCAAAATTTCTTCTTTGGCGTTGAAAAACACCATCTCTTTTAGTGACCACAACAGCAGAACAACGCTTAATTAACCCCTGGATCTAAATTGCGCAAAAGAAATGAGCAATCAAAAATTAAGTGGTATTTGGATTGTAAAAACGCTTTTTCTTTAACTGAATACAACAGCAACAGGCTAGATAACCCTTGGATATTCAATGTGCTAAAGAACTGAGCAGATAGCATTAAAATGTATATGCAGTGAATTAAACGCACACTGGACTTCAAATTCCAATACCCCCCCAAAATCAGAATTAGAACATAAGAGAAGAAGTCTCTGAGAAAAGCTGTTATACCACCAAAAATCGCTGTATAAAAGTTAGTTATTTAGTATGAGAAAATCATGAGCAGCAGCAGCAGCAGCTTCCCTACACAGCACAGTGAAAGCAGTGCGGTGATGTCACAGAATCCCGCCGGTCTCTGATTGGCTTTATCTCTGCACATGTCATTTAGGCTACGCCTTTCTTCCTCCCAGACTTCTTTTCCCCATGTAACGCCTTGTGCTTGCAGCCATTTTATCAATTAAAAACACGCTTCGTTCCCGCGAATCACCCCAAACTTCGACTTCGTTCAGAATCGAAGTTTTCCTGAAATTCTAAACGAATTCCACTTCGTTAAAATCAATTCGCCCATCTCTAATTCTGTGTTTTAAAGAACAGTCCTGTCACTTCTTTTTTTTTCCGCACAGTGGAAATCAAATCTGCTGTGAAAAAAATAAATAAATAAATGTTGCTGTATTTTACTGTGTAAACCACAACGTGGATTTCCATTGATAAGAATAGGAGGAAGCTACTAGGCGGCTTTCAAGCGGATTCCGACGTGAAAAATTTGATGTTGCACATATCCTACAACCTTTATAAACATATAATCCTATATTTTTCTTGGAAACCATTGACCTACAAATCCCCACACACATCTAAGCACAGATGGACAAGTGGAGAATGTGGAAAAAATACACAAATACATGAGCTAATGTAAGCTGCGGCCATGCTCGTGCATCAGATGATTTTATTTATTGTATTGTTTACCAGACAAGGTTGTTGAAGCAGGAGGATTCGGCTACTCGGTAAACAAACAGATGACTATAATGGGAAATGGAGCACTAAGCTAAATGAGCCTTGATGAGCCAAATGGTCTTCACACACTCCCCCAAACTGTGTTATGATCATATTTTCTTATTTCTGCTATGTAAATAATGAGAAACAACAACCCTAATAAGACTAATCATTGCCTTTAACAGGCAGCTGCTACAGAAATTTATTGTACTATTCAGGTCTGGCCAGATCTTCTCGTAATTCAGGGAAATTCAATTAACGTGTTCTTGTAAATAGGATTCCAGCAAACTTGCGACATACAGTACCTGTTTAAACTATCACACTTTCTTCACCGCATATATATATATATATATATATATATATATATATATATATATATATATTACTTAGATTGAAAAAATGCCATAGATGTAATAATTATTTTTAGTGGTATTATTCAGTCACTCTACGGGTATATGCTTGCTTTATGTCTCACAACGTTCGGCAGGTGTTACCAAGCAGCTGTTGCTCAAAAGACAAATTCAATTACATGACTGTTTTTCATTATACAGATGCAGCAGAGCTGAATTTGTTATGAATTGTTTTTTCTCTGTTCATCGAGTTTAGTTAATGTAGTTATATTTTCTGTAGTCCCCTGCAAAATCACAGATATGGATCTCTAATGGTCGTCTTATTCCTTTCAGCCATACTTTTTCATCAGGGTGCATGAGGGTAGGGTCTGTCTGTCCGGTAGCTGCGTGTGGTTGAAACCATGCCAACATATAGCCACCAATGGTCAACAATGAAATAGTGATATCACCAGCAAATTTGCACGGCTACATGTAGGCATACTATTGTCTGTGTGCAGCTACTAGACGCTGAAACTCTACACTTATAGTTGTCTAAAGGCTCCCTTACCCCATATCAGAATAGGTTTTGTCATATCTCCTACTACTTTGTTTTCTGGCCAGCTTATTTAAAGAACCCTAGAGGCCTGTTTTGGACATTATTCTTATAGACTTAATTGGGATCCATATCAAACAGATTATGACTAGAGCAACGATGAAATTCAATAATAATGATGTACTTTAATCGTCCATTGATTTTACACAATGGCTCCCAGAGGTTTTTACTCCTATGACCTTTAAAAAAAATAATTGCATGGACCAAAGAGATGCATTATATATACTGTATACAGAAGCATCTAATAGGGAATATAGCACCCAATGAGGGCATTACATGGTGACAAAGAAAATGACTACACCTCTGTTACTGGCCTGTTGTTTATTCTGTGCAAAGCCACACAGTTTCATGGGCATGGAACATTGAAGTGCATGAACAATTAGGGTAACCACAATATCTGGGGTTCACCGATAGACAACGAATGTAATTATTGTCATCTGTATAATAGTTATGGACTTATTTTATCCTGCTCAAACATGTAAGCAGTAGATACATTTTGGAGAGAATACTAAGCTTTATAGGCATAAGGGGTTACATGAAAATTACATGAAAGTTACAACATTGCTCATAGTGATAGAATTATAAATCACGGGGGGGCGTGGCCTGAGCTGGAGATGTAGCAGGACGTGTCTCGGTCTCCCTCCTGGTGAAAACTACGATCTAGACCCAAATAAACCTTAACCAGCAGCAGTACCTGTTTCCAGATGAGACCCTCTTGAAATCCAACCTGTCAGCTGAATTTTGACGAGTCTTGGACCCCGACCGGTCCCTGGATCAGCGCCTAGAACAGTGAGTCCTTCTGGCCCCTGCTGCGGTGGCGCGAACGGCCGCCATTTTAAAACCCGCTCCATAGACCTCAGCTATCTGCCGTGCTCCGTCGGCTCTCCCTGCTCCCAGGTGAGGTGCGGGGACTCGGACTATTTGTGGCACAGTAGCTGCCTTGCAGCTGTGAAGAGCCTGCCGCCCGTTGTTTCCTGAGAATCTGCTGGACTGTCAAGGATAGGCGCGATCTCTGGCCCCTTTGTGTGACGTCGCCATTTTTTTGAACCCGTCCTGCCGCCGACTCCCGCGCTCCTTTAGCTCTCCCTGCTGCCGGGTGGGAGCGCGGACGCAGCCCTCCGCGGCACAGTAACGGCCCGCTGCTGTAAAGAGCCTGCTGTCCATAGCAACCTACAGAGCTTCGGGTCTGCAAGATAAGCGCGGCCGTGCGGACTCCGGCATAGCCACACACTAAGCTGCCTTGGGAATCCCCCAGCTCAGGAGGCTCTCGTTCTCCCAATCTCCTCAGACGCAAACAGCTGCTGCTCACAGGGCAGGAGAGGAGATAGGAAGAGATCAAACAGCCTTTACCTCCTCACCATATAACTTCTAATACACAATCTCTGGAAGGAGTGTATAGGCGACGTGCTTATATACTCTGCAGTGGACTGCACCCCCATTTCCTCACCCTCATTACAGTGTGCATATTAAAAAAAAAAAAAAAAAAAAAACTATCACTGAGCTATTATAAGACAGCAGCTTTCTTCACCTAGAAGCCAATTCTTTTTGCTCAGTTAACATTGAATGCCACCGAACTAACACTAATACGATAACCCTCTCACCTAGAGGCTAATACCTCCTGCTCAGACAGTAATAAGTGCCACTGGACTATATTGATCACAGCGGCCCCTCCGCCTGGTGCCTATACCTCTTGCTCCGTTAATAACGAAGTCACTGAGCTACAATAAATACAGCAGCTCCTTTACCTAGGTGCTAGTACCTCCAGCTCAGACACTAATAAATGCCACTGGACTATATTGATCACAGCGGCCCCTCCGCCCGCTGCCAATACCTCTTGCTCCGTTAATAACGAAGTCACTGAGCTACAATAAATACAGCAGCTCCTTTACCTAGGTACCAGCACCTCCTGCTCAGACACTAACAAGTGCCACTGGACTATATTGATCACAGCGGCCCCCCTGCCCGGTGCCAATACCTCTTGCTCTGTGACTAACAAAGTCACTGAGCTACAATAATTACAGCAGCTTTACCTAGATGCCAGTACCTCCTGCTCAGACAGTAATAAGTGCCACTGGACTATATTGATCATAGCGGCGCCTCCGCCTGGTGCCAATACCTCTTGTTCCGTCAATAACAAAGTCATTGATCTACAATAAATACAGCAGCTCCTTTACCTTGGTGCCAGTACCTCCTGCTCAGTCAACAGTAAGTGCCGCTGAGATACAAACAAAACAGCAATTTCCTCACCTCAGTGCCAGCATCTTTCTGCTCAGTCAAATACCACTGAACTAAAACTACACAGCAGCTTCTTCACCTGCATGCCATACCTCCTGCTTATACAATAACAAGTGTCACTGGATTACATTAACTACAGCGGCTCTTCCACCTGGTGCCAATCTCCCTGTTCCATCAACAACAAGGGCCACTGAACTACAACAAATACAGCAGCTCCTTCACCTAAGTGCCAACATCTCTTGTTCAGTCAACAGAAAAGTACTGCTGCGACACAATAAAACAACAACCTCTTCACCTGGTGCCACTACCACCTGCCCGGTCAATAGTAAGCGCCACTGGAATTAATACAGCAGCTTCCTCACCTGGATGCCAACACCCTCTGCTCAGACATTAACAAGGGTCAAAGAACTATACTGATCACAGCGGCCCCGTTGCTGGAGGGCTAATACCTCCTGTTCCATTCAACAATAAGTGCCATTGAGCTATAATAAATACAGTTGCTCCCTCACCTTGGTGCCAGTACCTCCTGCTCGGTCAACCGGAAATATTGCTGCGATACAACAACAAAATCAGCAATTTTTTTCACTTGTGCGCCAACACTTCCTGCTCGGTCAATAATAAGCATCATTGAACAAATTAAACACAGTAGTTTCCTTCACCGGGAGGCCAAAACCTCCTGTTCAGTCAATAGTTAGTGCCACTGAGTTACAATAAACACAGCAGCTCTTCTACCTGGATGCCAATACCTTCCACTCAGTCAATGATAAGTTCTATTGAGCTACAATAAATACAGCAGTTCTCTCACCTGAGTGCCTATACCTCCTGTTCAGTCAATAATAGGAGCTACAGAATTATATATCTGCTCATACGGAATTTTCCCGAACCTCTCACTTCTTCCAGCTCTCTCTTAAGTTCTGAATTTCGGAAATGGGGGGCACATCAAAGAAAAATCCGAAATCGCAACCTACTAAGCTCCCTGAATTTTTTAGATCTGCACCACAGAAGCAACTAAACTCCCAAAGGGGCCTAAAATTTCCCTCGGCTCCACCTTCCAAATCTTCCAGGGCAGAATCTGTCGATCTTGATAACCAGGAAGACCTCGACTCTCAACCTTTAACCACTGCCTCTATGCAACGCCTATTTACTCACTTTCGCTCTACCCTCCAAACGGACATCAAACAAATGATTTCCGACCTCAAGCAAGACATCCAGTCTATCGCGTCCAGAACCGAGCACATCGAATCCAAAATGGCCGACTTCGCTAATTCTCACAATATGCTCATTGACGCAAACCACAAAATGTAAAAGGCTGTGCACATCTAATATATACTTTGAAAACGTAAGCATAGGTGCACACTGAAAGGCAATGACATACATCTAATACATAAATCAGTTGCACACTAAAGACTAAGTAAAACCTCAAGTTATATAGGAATATAGGAAATGCTTTACAGCTAAGGAAAATATGAAAAACCTGGGACTCTTAGTTTACAGTATTTGATCAAAGATTGTATTAAGCTCACCTCCCAACACGTCAAGGGGTTCCCAGAGCAGGTGAGTCCCTACACTAAAACATGTTACCTTACTAGGAGTCCATTCAGACTGCCACTTACCCAGGAGTGATAGGAACCTGCATTTGATTTAACCTGCACATATTTAAATGAGGTGGTTGAGTGCAGCAAGCCAATGAGATTGCCATCTCCCAAATAGACTACAAAATGTAAAAGGCTGTGCACATCTAATATATACTTTGAAAACGTAAGCATAGGTGCACACTGAAAGGCAATGACATACATCTATACATAAAAACAGTGGCACACTAAAGACTAAGTAAAACCTCAAGTTATATAGGAATATAGGAAATGCTTTACAGTAAGGAAAATATGAAAAACTGGGACTCTTAGTTTACAGTATTTGATCAAAGATTGTATTAAGCTCACCTCCCAACACGTCAAGGGGTTCCCAGAGCAGGTGAGTCCCTACACTAAAACATGTTACCTTACTAGGAGTCCATTCAGACTGCCACTTCCCCAGGAGTGATAGGAACCTGCAATTGAGTTAACCTGCACATATTTAATGAGGTGGTTGAGTGCAGCAAGCCAATGAGATTGCCATCTCCAAATAGACTACAAAATGTAAAAGGCTGTGCACATCTAATATATTACTTTGAAAACGTAAGCATAGGTGCACACTGAAAGACAATGACATACATCTAATACATAAATCAGTGGCACACTAAAGACTAAGTAAAACCTCAAGTTATATAGGAATATAGGAAATGCTTTACAGCTAAGGAAATATGAAAAACCTGGGACTCTTAGTTTACAGTATTTGATCAAAGATTGTATTAAGCTCTCCTCCCAACACGTCAAGGGGTTCCCAGAGCAGGTGAGTCCCTACACTAAAACATGTTACCTTACTAGGAGTCCATTCAGACTGCCACTTCCCCAGGAGTGATAGGAACCTGCAATTGAGTTAACCTGCACATATTTAAATGAGGTGGTTGAGTGCAGCAAGCCAATGAGATTGCCATCTCCCAAAGCCATCTCCCATTGACGCAAACCAAGCCTTGGAAGAAGAGGTTCAGCGTCTTTCAAATAAGGTTCTCGACCTTGAAGACCGATCGCAACGGAACAACGTGCGCATTAGAGGCATCCCAGAATCCGTCTTACCAGATCAACTCCATGCCTTCCTGACTGATCTGATGGCCCTGGTCCTTCCTAACTGTAGCCCTCAGGATCTGATTATTGACAGGATCCACCGCATCCCAAAGCCACGTAATCTTCCGCAACAAGTACCAAGGGGACACAATAGCCCGAAATAAAATTTTTACCACGTCAAAGAGGGGTTTCCCCAAAGGGGCTCTACGCCGAGTGGATACTCCCCCGGGGATGGGGTTTAAAAACCATATCACTTTTTCCCGGACTTGTCTGCAGCAAACATGATGCAAAGAAAGAGAATTCCATCCCTAAAAACAAAGATTCTTGGGGGAAAAAGGAAAAATTCCAAATCAGATGGGGCCCCGGGAAGGGTTGATTTAAGCAGAGAGGGGACCCCAAAATTGTCTGCTCTCCCCTGGGGGAAAAGCAAGCTCAACATTACGCCAAGGGAAAATTTTTCTAACAACCGGGCCCCCAACCCCGGGTTTCGAAGGAGACAGCACGGCCAAAAAAATTCACCCCCCCTTTTTGGTCCGACAAATCCTCCTGATTGCGCCCCCCGCTAAAGTCTCTGTTGGTCCATCGTATCCTTTCTGCCGGTTTCTCCATTTCCCCCCGGGAGGGGTCCTTTCCGGGCAAATACTGACTTGATGTTTTTCCCTTTTTTCATTTTTCTATTTCTCCCCCGCAAGTTCTAGGCCCGGGGACTGCCCCAAATTTTTCCTTCCCCTTCCCCAAGGGATTAATTTGTTGGCAGTTATTGCTTTTTAAACTTTTTTTGTTGTTGTTTTGAAAATTTTCTATCCCCATTACAGCGGTTTGGTGTTTAACCCTTTTTATTTTTACGCACTCCCCTTTTTACGATATCTTTCAGGGTAAATTGTTTCAACACCTGCATACTTAATTTTTTCCCCCCCCTTTGCTATGGCGTTGAAAATCCTTTCCCTTTATAATTTAAAAGGTAAAACCCCCCCTTTTTTTAAACGGCCCTCTTCTGGGGAAAAAGTTTTTAAAATCGGGGCTCTGACATAGTTTTCCCTTTCCCAAGAAAGGATTTACTGCTTTCGATGAAATTCGTTTACAAAACCCAAAATTTTCCCTCACGTTTTTCCATCCCACCTTTTTAAAAAAAGAGCGGGGCTAACTAACTAATAAAAAACTCAGGGGTTCCCTTTCCCAAAAACTCCAACCCTCAATTATTGATCCCTTGGCCATTTATTATTCTAGGTGTGTAAATTTAAAATTTAAAAACCCTTTAAAACCTTTTAAAACCCCCTTTTAGGGCCCCAAATAACAAACAAAACCCCTTTATTAGAATAACCGTTTTAAAAAGGTTAAGGAGGTGGGGAGAGGGGGTTTCTTGGGGATGGCCGGGTAAATTTTAATCCCTGTGGCAAAATGAAAATAGACGATCTCCCGGAGGGAATGCCCAGCTGACGCCCTTTACAGAGTCTTCCCTGATCGAAGAAGATCTGCACGACGTGTGGAGATACCTACACACCCACTAAAAAAGACTACCCCTTTTCTACTCTTCCCCCCGCTCCGCTCATTCCCGTAGGATTTCTTTCTTTTTAGATAAAATTGTTTTGGGCACGAAACCCCCCTCACAAAAAAAGGCCTTATTACAGGTCAGACCACGCCCCCATTGACATATTCTTAAATCCTCCTCAGAAATTTTCCCCGACCTCGAATTTGGGGCTAAAAAAACTTTTGCCAAACCCCGGAAAAATACTAAATTTTAAAGGGAGCACCTTTCAGAAAAATTTCTCTAAAAACCGGGAAATTCCGCCCCCCCTTCCCAACCCCCCCGTGGTGTCCCCAAAAAAGCTTTCTTTTCGAGGGATTTTTTATCCAATTGGTTTCCCAAAATGAAAAAAAAACTATCCCAGCCCCAAATTAAAATAATTTAAATTAACTAAACTGCAATCACTGATACAATTTTTAAACCCAAACCCCCTTTTTTAAAGCAAAAAAAAACCTTTTGGCAAAACTACAAAAATGATATAGTATGCTTTCCCTTCATAAAAGAAGGAATCTCTCCAAACGGGGAGGGAAATACTTATAACAGGGTGACGACCACCCCAAATTTAATTTGGCCAGACGGGTAAAGGCTCAGCTGCCCGAACTAAAGATTTCTCACCTGCCCCTCTTGCCTCGGGAAAAA
The DNA here is from genome assembly GCA_025379985.1 of Phyllomedusa bahiana. Taxonomy (NCBI): domain Eukaryota; kingdom Metazoa; phylum Chordata; class Amphibia; order Anura; family Hylidae; genus Phyllomedusa; species Phyllomedusa bahiana. Next base: position 43,909 of record JAODAL010018921.1, on the reverse strand, counting down.
AAAATTTTCTTTAAATCCACCTGAAATTGCGGCCCGTTTGCGGAGTTCAACTCCAATCAAATACAACTTAAAAAGTCTGAAGAAAAATTTTCAGGGGCCCTTCAATGATAAAAATTAAGGGCTTTCCTTTCCTCGGTGGTCTCCCCAAATTAAAAGCGTCCCAGTTGGCCCCAAAAAAAAACTTGCCCCTCACCTTATCTAAAAATTCATTAACTATTGGGGTTCCACCCAATTTCAATAAGACGGCGGGCCCTTTAGGGGATTTAACTAATAAATTTAAAAAACCATCTTTATTTTCAGACTTTTCCTTTCTCCTTATAGCCCCCAGCCCTTCTTTAAATAACATACAACCCACCTAAAGTCCCCCAAAAAAGGAGCCCCCTTAAAGGCCATAAAAAACAACAATTCCAAAGCCGGGCCCAAAGCCTTGGAAAAAAACTTAAAAATTACAGACCCATCTCTTTACTAAACAATGTTTAAAAAAATTTATACCAAAATTTCTAGCCCCCCAAATTAAACATTTGTGCTCCCCCTCAAACCCCCATAAATAAACAAACGGTTTTTGTGCAAGGCAGAAAAAACTGGGGGTTTGCCACTGGAAAGACTTCTTGACCTTTTCCAGATTCCCAAAAAGTCCTCTAAATTCTGTTTTTTTCCCTTTCTTTTCATTAGATGCCCCAGAAGGCATTTGAAGGTCAATTGGCGCTAATGAATTCACTCGCAAAAATTGGCTTTTCTGGCCTAACCTATCAAGCATTATGGCCCGGGTTTGCCTCTCCCCCCGCTTCGGTGCAAACCCTCAGGTTTCCTTTCCTCCCCCTTAAACCCTCACTAAAGGTACTCGTCAAGGTTGTCCCCTCTCCCCCCTTTTAATTTTTGTTCATGTATAAAACCATTTGCTGAAAAACAAAGGAATCATCCCCTTATCTCTGGGAATTTCACTGGTCCCCTAACAGCAAAAAATCAGCCCCCTATCCGATGTTTTATTTTTGTTTTTTTTTTAGTCCTAACCTTCAGTCTCCTTTCCCCCCCCTTTTAACTCGACCCCCCTTTCAGGGTTTCCCCTTTATTTCCTATTTACATACTTAACAATCCAAATTTCCCTTTTTTTCCAATTAATACCCCCCGGGACGAATACCGGATCTAAAGGAAATTTTTGGTTTTACCCTTTTCCTCCGTTTCGGTAAAACTACTTGGGTTATTAAAAGTCGTTTCCCTTTCCCCTTTTCCATTACTTTTTTCCCCTAAATTTTGGGAATGCTCTTTATAAAAACATTAAAAATTGGAAAAAAAAGCTTTAAAACAAGCTAGCTTTTCTAAATGGGTAGCCAAATCAACACCCTGAAGATGGTTCCCCTCTTCCCGAATTTTATATATTTGCAGGGCAATCCCAAAATTAACCCCCCTTTTCAACCCAATTGGCTGCAAGGTTTTTTTTTCCAACTTCATAGGGAAAAGGGGAAAAAAAGCTAGATTTAAAAAAAAAAGGAACTTGCTCTTCCAAAAGCTATAAGGACGGGGGCCTAGCAGTGCCCAATCTTCAAGTTTTAAAAAAATTTTGCGATCCTTCTGGAACAGTCCCTGGGCGCAATGGCATAACTTACCCTCTGTCTCATGGGCGAAAGCTGGAGAGCTCATCCTTCAAACCTTTTCCCTTTTGGAAAGTTTCTCTCAAGAAACTCCCCTTGGTCCCCCAACCCAGAATCCTACCTACGCCCCCTTTTAAAGACTTTTTTAAAAATTAGGGTTTCAGAGTATGTATTCCCCAAATCCGGGGTGCAACTCGGGGCCCACCAAGTTTTCCCCAAACCCGTTTCTTAGTTGTTGGTCTACTCCCCCCTCTCTTTTAAAAGTTTTGGGTTCCGGTTTGGCATAAACACCAAAAAGGACCATTTTCCCCGCAAAAACACCCTAAATTTTTTCCCCGGAACATCACTGATTCAGACCCCTTCCTCGCCCTTTTTTTTTTCCAGAACCCCCTTTTTTGGCAACTTCGCATCTTTTCCCACCTTTTAAAATTGGCCAACTTTTTACCGGGAACCCCCCACTTGATTTCCAAAATTTCCTTTTTTAGAAAAAAGGTTTTGAAAAGGGGTTTTGGTTCCCTGATATCCCCCGTATGCTTATAAAAAGCGCCCCAAGACAAAAAAATTTTACCCCCCAAGGCATAAAGGGGGTGAAAGAATAGCAAAGTTTTTAACTCGTCAAAATTTGGAGAGGGGGCCCTTTTTTTAAATTTTCACTGAAATTTCAAAAATTGTCTTAATCACCTCGAAAAAAATCAAAAAAATTTCACTTAAGATGGTATTTTGCCACCCCAAAAAAACCCGGTTTTCTCATATTTCCCGGGGAAAAATCAAAACCCTCATGCTGGAAACAGTGTGGCCAGCGGGCCCGAGGGCTCCATTTTTGGGGGTTGGGGCTTTTCCAGTTTACAAATTTCGGGGAAAAATTGGGGTTTTTAATACCCCTTTATAAAGTAAAGGGTTTTTTCGTTGCAACCCCCAAGGGCCCCCCTAAGCTTGCAGTTTTGGACACGACCTGAAAAGGAAATTCCTCCTCTCTTTGGGGTACAATTTTCTTTCATGTTATGTTTCGGCAGCCCGTACTCCATAGCTTTCAATTTGGGGAAATCTCCTAACCCCCAAACTAAAAACCCTGAAGTAAATTTAAAAGAGTAAATTTTAACTGGCCTGTGAGCTACATCTAAATTAAACCCCCATGTATTCGCTAAGAAATTGACACTCTGGGGCCTTAGGGACATCAAAATTTTTACTCAAAAAAACCTTTTTCCACCATCAGCTTTTTCAATAAAATTACTTTCTTCACCCTTGATGCTTAAATGAAAAATTAAATTATAAAAATTCCCTACGCAATTGCTGTAAAAATTTTTTTCTAAAATATTGAAAACCGTTTTTTTTCCTTTCATTGAAGTTTTTTGGTCTTGAAAATTTTATTTTGAAGTTTTTTCTGCTCTTGTCTACTCCAAAAAAAAAATTTTTAAAAAATTTTAAAAAAACACGCAGGGGCCCCGGGGATGTGGGTACAATAAATTTACAAATTAGGGAAAACCCTGCCTTTAGCAACATTTGGGTACCATGATGACAAATTTAAAACATTATCAACATAGCATATGGGTTAAATTTGGTTTAATTTCTCTTAATTAGAGTTTGGAGCGAATTTCTAAAAAATTTTTTAATCGGCCGGTTTTTCGAATTTTTTCCAAAAAAAGTTTTTTTCTGAATTTATTTGTGAAGAATCACAAAAAAAACAACCATTTCCGGGGAGAAAAGGAAATTAGGGGTGTTTTTAGAATTATTGTCCAAAGCAGAAAATGCACAGGAGCGGGGGTTGGGTTTTAATTGAAAAAAATTTGCGTGATTTATATATCACGCAAAAGACAGGCCCCCTTGTTTTGGGAATCGCTTCCCCCATTTTCACTTCTTGAGCGGGTTACGGGGGCCCAAAAAACTGACCAAATAACGGGAAAGTGAAAGGGCGGGCCCTGACAGGGAAATTTGTTAGCGCCAGCTAGAAAAAAACCAAAGCAGGGGGGGCCAATGATCCCACTAAAAACCCTCAAAGAGCTTTTACCCCTTTTAAAACCTTTCATCAGATGTTTTCCCCCAGAATTTGACAGAACCTTTTTTGTTAAACACGTACATGTAGACCCCCACCCAAAAGAGTGGAGGGGGGGGGGGTTGTCGGCAGTAATTTTTTCAAAAAAAAAACTTTGAAAACAGCTTGTTTTTTTTGGTCTTATCCCACAATCTCCTTTTAACGGCAGTTTAAATTTTTTTTGGGATATTTTTCCCTCTGCGCCAAAAAAAAAATTTAATTTTTTTTTCCACTTTTTGGGTTTGGAAACATTTTTTGAAATACAGCTTGTGTATTTGTATATAACCCCACCCTCCATTACAGGCAGCTTATTTTTTTGGGGATATTTTTCTCGGGGCGCCAAAGAGTTACTTTTTTCACTTATAAGGTGAAACACTTTTGAAATACAGCTTGTGTATTTGTCATATACACACATCTCCATTACAGGCAGGTTATTATTTTGGGATATTGTTCTCTGCGCCAAAGAGTTACTTTTTTTCACTTATAAGGTGAAACTCCTTTGAAATACAGTTTGTGTATTTGTCATACACACATATGTACATTAAACAGAGTTTTTTTATTTTTGATCAAACAGTCACACAGAGAAGTGGCAGACCCTTCACATGGGAGGGAAAGTGGCACAAATGTTCCTGGAGCAGGCACAGATCGCAGCACAGTAAGGGGACATCACAGCAGGGGTCACTCGGCAAGGCCAGAGCTAGCAGTGTCATCTAGCGGCCGTGAGTTGACCACTAAGCCAACGGTTCTTGAATGGTTGCTAGGTCAACCACTTCCTCCCAGATGATATCTGACAACCTCAGCCAAGAGTCGGTGGGTTCGTCAGACATAACCCTTACTTGGCATGGCCCGGGAGCAGGTCAGGGGCCCTCACCTGTCCTTAACCTGCCTCTGTCCCATTCGGTTCCCTCAGCCAGAGAACTACTATGTGCTGTGGGCTCTGTGCCGCTATACAGAAAAGCGGTGAGGCAGACATCCATTGCTTCTTGCAGTAGGCGGGCAAGTAGTGATGAGGAGAGTGGCATGGAAGGTTATGTTGCAAGCAGTCAGGCTCTATTAACCGAGATCATTGAGGAGGACAGCAGTGACGGGCAAACACTAATCAATGACGATGTAGCCAATCGCATTTGGGAGCCGGATGAAGCAAGGGCTTCATCATCATCGCTTGCGCATCAGGCAACGGCACAGCCAGCAAGTCGGTAGTGTGGCTGGGAGTCAGCAGGGTGACAGCAGTGCGAGGTTGGGAGCTAAACGGCCACGGGGTAGACCACCCACTTCGCAGATTCCTTCCGGCCCAGAAAGTAGCGGCGCAGGGGCTCATGAAGGCAGCGGCGGTAACAGTCAGTTAGTGCGGAGCGTTGGTGGTAAAATCACCTACTCGGCGGTGTGGCAGTTTTTTGCCAAGACACCGGAGGAGGCGAACACGGGCATATGTAGAATCTGTGGGCAGAAAGTAAAGCATGGACAGGGAGCTAATGTTGGCACCACGTCCTGCATCAACATATGCAGTGTCACCATCCAGTGGCCTAGGAGAAACATGTCTCAGATGTGGTGGTCCATCCTGCCGCAGGAACAGCAGCGGCACCGAGTGGCACGCATCCCATTTCAGGCAGTTATGGCTCCACCACCTCTGCCGAAGGGAGCTGTTTGTCTTTCCCATCATCTACTGGTCCAGATGCTCCTGCTCCTCGCTACTCATGGTGCCAGCAGTCGTTCACCAAGGCGATAGCCAAGAGACAGCAGTATTCCCCATCCTACAGCACAGAAGCTGACCATGTTCCTGTCCAAGTTGGTGGTACTGCAGTCCCTCCCTTTTTAAGCTGTCATTTCTTTTTCGAAAAAGGTAGTACCAGTCCTGCACAAATATGTAGAAGAGAAGGTCAGCAAGTCCTTAAGTCTGTCGGTGTCTTCCAAAGTGCACAGCAGTGTGGACGCTTGGAGCTGTAACTACGGTCAGGGACAGTACATCTCCTTTACGGCCCACTGGGTAATTGTGCTTCCTGCCCAGTCACACCAGCAACTGGGACAGGTGACCACGCTTTCTCCTATACATTGTCAAACTGCTGATACTGCGCCAATGTCAGCCTCCACTGCAGTGACAACTCTGAGTGCTCCTCCAGCATACCACATGTGCAGGGCATGGCGGCGACACGCAGTTCTACACATGGTTTGCCTGGGCGAATGAAGTCACACAGGGGAGAAACTGCTCTGCCTCATGAAAGACAAAATCGATTCCTGGCTTTCTCCACAACACCTTGGAATATGGTGTCCGCACTGTGCTGAGGAGGGCTGAGCCATGCACCCTGCATGGCGCACATTTTTAACCCCTTAATGCCGGAGCCAGGTTTGGCCTCTCTGACAGAGCCCCATTTTTTAAATCTGGCATCTGTCACTTTATGTCAGAATAACTTTTTTGAACCTCTTTACCTCTATGATTCAGAGATTGTTTTCTCGTGACACTTGTGCTTTTAAGATCAGTAAGAAATTTTGGTTAAAAAATTCATTGTTTATTGTGAAAAATATCAAAGTATCATGAAAACATTTTTAAAAAATTTAACAATTTCAAACTTCAGAAATGTCTGCGTGTAAGACAGTTATTCCACTCAAAATAGTTTATAACTAACACCTACCATATGTCTACTCTAAGTTGGCATGGTTTTTTTAACTGTCTTTTTTTATGACATTAGGGGGCTTAGAAATTTAGTAGTAATTTCCAAATTTTCAAGAAAATTCACAAAATGCTTTTTTTTAGGGACCAGTCCAGTTCTAACGTGACTTTGATTGGCCTGTATGTTAGGTACCCAGATAAAGAACTTAACCTAAGAAACTACATCCCTTAAAGTATTTAAAACAGCATTTAGGAAGTTTATTAACCCATTAGTTGTTTCACAGGAATTAAAGCAATGTGGAGGTGAAATTTCAAAATTTCACCTTTTTTTTGCAGTAGATTTTAATTTTTTCCATTATTTCAAGTACACGGTAGATATGATCAGTGGAAATGTATTATTTATTGATTCCCAGATTCTTGCTGGTTTCAGAGTATGCCCCCATATTGTGGTCCTAGTTCACTATTTAGCTTGACCACAAGCCTCAGAGTAGGAGGGGCAACTAGCTTACTTTGGGGTCTCATTTTCATTACAATTTTATTTAAGCGCCATTTCAGGTTTGCGGACTCCCTAAGGTGCTAAAACTTAATAAAACACTCCTAAAAGGACCCCTCTGGAAACTACACAACTTAAAAGTATATTGTCCAGGGGTGTAGTGAGTATATCGACCCCACAGGTGTTTCACTAATTTTTTTAGTGTTAGGCTGTGAAAATGAAAAAAAAAAATTTTTCCAACAGACTGCAATTTTAGGAATCCTGGAAAGAAAGCACCCCAAATTTTGTTACACAATTTCTTCCAAGTTTGACAATACCCTACATGTGGGTGTAGACTGCTGTTTGGGCGCATGGCAGGTCGTATAAGGGAGGGAGTGTTATTGTTTTGGAAACACAGATTTCGGTGGGGTCATGTCACATTTGCAAGCCCAAAGTTCCAGAAACAGGTGAAACCCTTCCAGTAGTCACCCTATTTTGAATTCAATACCTCTCAGGGATCTCATCTAGGGGTGTACTGTGCATTTTGGGCGCACAGGTGTACCATAGTTTTTTGTTGCATTGGGCCATGAAAAAAGGTGGGAAAAACGCAGTTCCACCATTGTTTTTGTGCTTCAATTTTACTGTCTTCACCGTGCAGTGTAAATGAGTGGATTTACTTTGCGGGTCGGTACAATTGCAATGATTTAAATTTAATCATATCGTTTTGTTGTTGTGTTATTGCTTTTAACATAATAATTAGGTCAAAAAAAAAATTGCGTTTTTATGTTGTCCTATTCTTATAGCATAACTTTTTGATTTTTCTTGTGTCTACGGGAGTTGATTTTGTAGCTTTGTTTTTTTTGGCGGACGAGGTTTATTTTTCTACTATTTTGGGGTGCATATGACATTTTGATCAATTTTTATTAAGGTTTTTGTGAGGCATTTTGAACAAAATACAGCCTTCCTGGTAATGTTTTTTATTATTATTTTTTAAAGCGGTCACCGTGTGGTATAAATGACATGCTAGTTTTTCTCGCAGGTTGATACGATTATAGTTGTATACTTAAAATTTGTATTTTTTTTAGTTTTACTGCTTTTAACAATATAAAACCCTTTTTATTCAAAAAGGAATAACACGTTTTTGCATTGCCATAGTCTGAGAGCCATAACTTTTTTTTTTTCATGAGTAGGGGGCTTGTTTTTTGTGGGATGAGTTGACGTTTTTATTGGTATAATTTTTGGGGGGGACAAGACTTTTTGATCAGGTTTAAATCCATTTTTTGGAAGGGCAGGATGAAGAAAATACTGAATATCCAGTAGTATGTTTTTTATTTTTTAACTTGGAAGGGGAGGCATGAAACCGCACATCTCCACTATACGTTTATCTATGCTTCTCAAAAACTTTATTGAAACAATGAAACAGGAGGTTCTTTGTATACCTTTTTGATCAAAATTTTAGGACACTTGCACGGTCGCGTGCGACCTCTATAACATGGGTCGCCTACTCTAATACGGGGGGTAACACTGCATGGTGCAACCACCGCTGCAAAAACCACACAGAAGATGAGGGGACAGCACAGTTGGCCCTTTCAGCACCAATGTCTGCCTGACCTAGCCCCTGGCTCTGGGCATGCCACCATCCCCCACCAGCACACGCATCACAGCTGCAATGGCCGCTCTCCAGGAACATGGGGACCAGACCAGCAATTCCCCCCATTTGGCCCAGGTGTTATTTATTTTGCATGTAGTCTGTATAAGGGGTAATGCCCTGTTTTCTTGCAGACTACATGCAGGGAGCCCTGGGATGGTGAGCAGAGTCTACCTTTCCTTTTGTGGTGGTGGTGCTGTGTGGTAGGCAGAAATCTGGATCTGATGAGGGACAAAAGCCTGTATTGGTCTTAGATTATACACCACAGTTTCCTGAGATTAAGAAAATCTGCCTGAAATATTTACCTGTGTTATTAGAGGATCCGGTGTTGGAGTGGAGAGGGTTCTGTCCCAAGGCTGTCGCATAGTCCCCAGAAAAGCGCGTTACATGGGGCAATCTACGTTTCACCAAATTTGATATCAACCACTGACCACAACGTACTTGGTTGACGCAAAAAAGGTTTTTTTTAAGTGTGGTGGTTGCCGTTGTCGTACCTGTAATTATGTTAAGGCCACTAAAACATTTTACTGGACAATCAAAACGCCAAAGTGACACTAATAAGAAGTTTTTAGCAACTGTAATTCCACTCATGTGGTATATTTGGCGCAATTTACCATTTGTAATCTACAATACATAGGGAGCACTTCCAGAAAAATCAAGGTACGCTTTTTGGAACATCTAAACTACATATCTAATGTGTCTATTAGAAACAGATCTAATCTATCTAACCATTTCAGAGATATACATGACTCCAATCCTAGAGGGTTGGAATTAATCGGAATTGAGAAGGTTATTTGCCCTACCCGGGGTGGGGATATTAAGCGGGTCTTACATGACAGAGGCCTTTTTGATTTTCGCCCTGAACACATCAGTACCCCAGGGATTAAATTTAAGGAGAGAGTTAATGTTCCATTATTGAGTGATGGTAATACTAACCTATAAAAAATAAAAAATAAAAAAATGTATTTATTTATTTATTTATTTATTTTTTTCTCCATGTTTATGTTTATAATTTTCCATTTTCATTCATGTTGTTGTATTTTTTCAGTGAAACTATTTTTCCAGTGAAACTATTTGGGTGTTTTGTGTTATGTTTTTGATTACATAATGTATAATGTATTGTAGTATAAATGAAAGATATGGTTCTCATCTTTATTGAGGGATCTGCACATTTCATATAGTTTCTTGACTTTTGACATTAGCTCTTGTATTTCTGTAGGTTATCCCCAGTTCCTGTAGTACCTTATAGACCGTTTTTTCTTTTTCTATCGTAGTCCCAATTTCATGTAAGTATGGATATATATGTTTTCTGTCGGTCTTAAATATTTTGCAATTTATTAGGTGGTTTCCCAGGAGTCAGGTACTATATTGTACCGCCCTTCTGTCGTGGGTGTTTTCCGGCTTGGTAGGACTTGCCTGGATTATTTCAGTATTTTTTGTACATGACTGCTTGTCAGTACCTGATACATGCATCACCAGGTTCTATATATATATATAATTTTTTCTCGCCCGTTACTTTTGCGTACGACTAGTCGGTAGCGCTTTAGGTAAGGGATATACTGGCGAGTTCTTGCCAGTTCTGGATTTCCTAGCACTTCTGCGCGTGTCCGGACGTCCCTTTGTCGGCAGGGCCCCGTGGTGTGTGACGCGTGGGCGCTCTATTGGAGACGCTCAACAGTATTACGTCGCACGTATTTCCGGTTCCGGGGCCGCTCTCATGCAGGTCTTACGGGCTATAGGACAGTTTCCCCGGTGGCTTTTGAGCCAATCAAAGATCGGGTTCCAGAGGTCTACAGGTGCAGGGGATAACAAGCAGGTAATTTACCAATGATTTTATAGTGTTTGATATATAAGAGTGTTTGATACATTGCATCAGTATGCTATGACTAAGGGTGTGTACGCACCCAAAACGCGTAAGCCTAACTCTATTTTTTGGGGCTATTTGCATATGGGAATGCTTGTGTCTTTTATCAAGTTTCAATAAAAGAAATCAAGTTTTACCGTTATACTTCTGGTGGTCATCGCTGCATCTACTGTGTCTTGGAAAAGTATCTGGATTACGCCCTAGGCTCTGGGCGCATGCGTGCTGATCATACCACCAAAGCTGGATCGTATTTGGGGTGAGCTGACCTTTTGCCTTTTTGACTGTACTGTTGCGACATATTTATAGTACAGGTCGTTATGCATGTGGTGATACCAAATATTGGTACTTTTATTTTTGACTTTTGTGTTTGACTTTTTTCATCATGCCCACAATGCATTGTGGGCATGATGACGTCACAGATGACCAGGGAAGTTACTTTCACTTCCCTGGGGCCATCTGGTAGGAGATCATTGCTGCACTGCGCAACTTAGCTCCGACGATCTTAATTGATCATCAGAGCTAAGGTGTTAAACACCCGCGGCCGAAGTTCACTCCAGCTGTGGGTGATGTGGCATGAGGCCAGCGGTAACTTACTGCTAGTCTCATATAGCGATCGTGCGGGGCTCAGCCTGCATGATCACCAGGGCATATGTCCATTTGCGGGAATGCACTTCCTGCTAGGACATACGCATACGTCCCATACCGGGAAGGTGTTAATCTGGTTGTCAAATGGTTTCTCAAATCTTCCACCCATCTGCAAGACATTCTAAAAATGGCCAGGAAACTTTACATGCAATTCAGCCATTCCTACACCAAGCACACCCTCCTTCAGCTGCAGTGGCAGAACGGCCTCCACCAACATAGGCTGATATGCGACGTTTCTACCTCCATGTTGGACTGACTCTATGAACAGAGAAAAGCCATTAATGATTTGTTGATGATCCAAGCAGACAGGTGTACTCCCCTGTATAAGTTGGATGTCAGCCAGTGGCAGCTCATGCGGGACACCTGCCATGTGCTCAGGCCCTTTGAGGAGGCCATGTTATTTGTCATTCACCAGGACTACGGGATGAACAATGTCATTCCACTGCTTCATGTCCTGGAACAGATGCTGCAAAATCTGTCTGATCAGGGGATTAGAAACGTGGTGACTACATCTCACGGCCACATGAGTCCGGTGGGGGCTGAACTGGAGGAGGAGGACATTGTAGCACAAGCAATGTCTGGGGAAATTAGTGTTTTTTCTACCCAGGTAACAGAAGAGGAGAAGCAGGAGCAGCCGGAGGAGGTAAAGAGAGATGAGGAATACGAGGCAGATGACCCAGACACATCATGGCAGTATACAGCGTAGAGGGAGGCAGAGAGTCCCTCAGAGTCACTTGCGTAGATGGCCTGCTGCATGCTGATTTGCCTGGGTAGTGATAGCCGAATAGTCACCATCCGGCAGACTGATTACTTCTAGTTCTCCACCAGAACAGTAAAGTGTCACAAATTTGTTTGGCCCAGAGAACAATATCCCAAAATAATAACCTGCCTGTAATTGAGATGTGTGTTTATGACAAACAAACAAGTTGTATTTCAAAGGTGTTTCACCTTTTAAGTGAAAAAAGTTACTCTTTGGCACAGAGAACAATATCCCAAAATAATAACCTGCCTGTAATAGAGATGTGTGTATGTGAGAAATACACACAATGTATTTCAAAGATAGTTTACCTCAGGAAGTGAAAAAAGTAACTCTTTGACACAGAGAGCAATATCCCAAAAGACTCAACTGGCTGTAATGGAGATGTGTGTATGTGAGAAATACACATTCTGTATTTCAAAGATAGTTCACCACAATAAGTGAAAAAAGTAAATCTTTGGCACAGAGAGCAATATCCCAAAATAAAAAATAAAAAACGCTGGTTCAGGAACATGTGTGTATATGACACACACAAACTAACTGTGTAGTTGAAAGGTATTTCACCCCAATAAATATAAAATTGGAAGTATTTGGCACAGAGTGCAATCTAGTGCTGCTGCAGAGAGATCCGTGTACATAAGAGACACAGTGGCAAGTGGCAGAATGTAAAATTTCTTGCCTATTTATAGGTCTGGACATCACAGAAACTGACTGGCTGCTAATTGGCTGCATGTTTTCATGTCATGGCATTGAGGGTGTTCCTTTCTTTCTCCCATATTTCTTTGCCCCATGTCATGCCATGTGCTCGCAACCATTTTAGAAAAAAAGACAATTCATTAACACGAAACGCCAGGAAATTTGCCTTTCTTTTGAATCAAATTTTTCTGTAAATTTGAAACGAATTCCACTTCGTCAGATTCTATTCGCTCATCCCTACTCGTAATGAGATGAAAGAAGAAAATCCATAAAAAACAGTAAATACAATTATTTGATATAAAATACATTTTATTTCACATATATTTAATACAAACAAAAAATAAACAGTTCTAGGTATCCAGACATATAGAATAACCTATATCTAGGACCTAAAAATGCAGTTGTTACACAGTAATGTATATGCATTCCCAATCAGTGACTAAAAGAACTGCAGCTTATCCTCTCTATTGAATAAGACATCATCAAGCCATGTAAATGAAAAAGAAATAAAAGTTATGGCTGCTGAAATGTGAATAGACAAAAACTGGCTGTTCATTAGGGGTTAAGAAAAAATAATAATCTATGATAAATTGCCAATCACAATATTACAGATATGACCCTGGTAGTAAAATTTTGCCACAGAAAACTGAGCTGCAGCCATATTGTGTGAACATTATATAGGAGCAGGAGAAATACAGCTATAAATGGTTATTAAATATAACACAAATATACTGTATTTATATCCTAGTCATAGCACTTTATCTTTTTTTATCGAGAGGGTGGCTTGCTGCCAGCACTGCAGCTAGGAATGGTTGCTCAGATTACTCTGGTCAAGTAGGTTTTATATCTGAGCATCTTGTCCTGTTGAAGTGTTTGAGAAAGCACTTGCTCACCTAGTCTCTAAAGCCTGGATGGTCTTGTGTCTTTAATTCAAGTAGATGAAGGTATCATGATTGCCTGTGCAGCTGTACTTCTCAAAATCCTAGATATGTCTTATTGAGTGCAAATAGTTCTTGTAGACATCTCCCTGTCTTTAAATGTTCTTTCAGAGTTTTAATAAAATATATTAAAAAAACAGCAAGAACATTGAAACCAGGCAGAGAGCTTAGGTAAACTTGGTTGACATCCCCGGAAACAGCCTCCCCAACTGCACACCATGCTCTCTTATGTGGGCCTTTAACATGACAGAGGTGTTATCATATTTCTGTCAGATATATGTTACTTAGTTCTCAGTCCACCTCTACCTATTCTCACAGTCCCTTCTTGTGAGACCCACACTATGAGCACAGGAGACTTTAAAGGTGTCTTTTTGTACACCTTTCGAAGACTGACAGTTTTATATTGCCTCTTCCATATACTTACTTTGTGACCCAGACATAGCCACTATTTTGTATAACACTATGACGACTTCAGCTCTTGACCTGGCATCATGATCTGATAAAAAAAAAAACTAAGGTGAGCATTCAGAGTTGCAGTTTGGCAATGGAAGAAATCTCATGCCACAAAAGGCTAACACTCCTTAACTATAAGTCCGCACCTTCTTCTGTCAAACAGGACTATTTAACCCATTTATATCTTCTCTGTATAACAATCCAAAATAATTTAACACTTTAAACTCCCTACTCCTTTCTGCAGTGCTCCCTTTAAGTTTTCTTATTTCTAGTGTAAGCTTTCACCCACACTTGGATGCCATCTTGGACCATTCTGGGGGGTATGGTTTCATAACTCTTGGATCGTTGTCTTTGGTAGATCGGTATTGGCACATCAAGTTTCTGACACCAGAAGTCTCTTTAACCTGGCCTCAGCCGGTTTTATTGTCAGGCACAGGATTAAAACACATAAATAAACAAACATCTTGGCCGTCTGGCCACTTAATGAACTCAATTAGTGACCATCTCTAACCTGTGGTCTGAGTCTACTATTCAGGACCAATATAACATACCTTTAACCAGCCACCACTGATATTCAGGCTTCCCATAAGCCTCTGCGGCCAGAGCCTCTTCCAGCTCCAATGCTGCTTTAGCTTCTGGCAGCAACCATGCCCCCAGTCTAGGTTTGAGACAGTAAGAATACTGTGGTTTTGGTAGTTCTGTGTGGTAGACACAGATCACTGGGCAGAGAGGGCCTCACTGTATGTGTATTTAGTGGCTGGACAGTCTGAGGTTTTCTACTTATGGTTCATGTTTTTTATCCTGTGCCTGAATAAAGCTGACTGAGGCCAGTTTAAAACAGAAGTCTGGTGTCAGTGTGCCAATACTTTTTACAAAAGATGGCGATCCATGAGCTACGGACCCCTGGACTGTCCAAGATGGCGGCGAGCGCAAGTGAACGCTTACACTAGTTAAAGAGAGTTTAAGTCCATACAACCCATCTACACTCCTGCATAGTGTTTTCTCCCATAATCTTCTTCTTCACCATTACTGGCGAGAAGCTTTCAATCTACTCTCCAAATCTCAACTCACAAAATGTCCTCTTCACCCAGTATCATTCCCAGCTTTAGCCCTTTGACTATCCCAGGTCTATCCCATCTCCTTATCCTATGAATCAACACTGGCATCTTCCCTTCTTATAATAAACACACAGTTTCACAGCCATCCTTAAAATGCCATCTTCTGACTGGTCCTCTCTACCCAAATACTACCTGCTTTCACCTAAAAATAAACAGATTTCTGCAGCAGATATCTGTTCTTTTGTACCAAACCCCCTTCTACCTTCAATTGTCCCCTTTCTTTTCAGATGCACTCTGTCCTTATCTACTCTCCCCCCACCCTTTATCTTCAAGGGCACTGGCCACAAAACAGGAAGGCCTTTGCAGCAGGAAACACCCAGGTCGTTACCCCCGGGGCAGGTACTAGTGGTGACAGCTGAAGGAGGAGGAATAGACCACAGGTTGAAGCAGGGACATGGAGCAGCAAGATGAATGGACTGGCAGGCAGGTATGGCAGGAACAGCAAGTAGCAAGGGAAAATAGACAGGCTAGCCGTAAGCTAGGGTTTGGAAAGGAAGGAAGATATTGTGTAGCTCAATGTGTCCTGTGACCTTGAATTGAAAAAGCAATGTTTTTTTACCACCTTTTTGCCAGCAGATCTCTGATAGGAGGTGAATTTGTCCATTTTGTTTTTCCAGTTCTATTGCACTCACTGCGTGTCAGTGTTCCCAAAACCAACATAACTTATCCCTATAACTTTTAAATAGTTCTATTGTAGTCCTTGTGTCTGTTTGCCACAAAGAGCTCACTTGTACGCAAATTGTGTTATACATATTTTATAGTAAATTGCGCCTGTTTTCAGTGGTGCGAAGATCGCCGTCTATATCACTTTTAAATAGTTCTATTGCAGTCCGTGCATTTCAGTTTGGCCCTAATAGCGCACTTGTACAATAGTTTGTTGAAAACTATCCATTGCTGCTCCTACTGGGCAGTTGTAAATCTCAGGGACTGAAGGAAGAACACTATTGATTTGATGTTACTGTTCTTCCACCAGACCACATTTAACAGATATTCGATAGAAACCATTCTGTTTCTAATCCTAGTTGGCCGGTGGAAATTAGAGGGATTTAAGAATATCTATTATTTGCCATCTTCTATAAAACTCTTCTATACCTTTTAAATTTTTATCTTTCTGGACATGGAGCGAACTGCAGGTGGTAAGCGAGCAAAGAGGGGTGTAGGACATGGAGGTAGAGGTACGAGAGAAGGTGCTCCTTCAAGCGCTGGCGACAACACGCGAGCCAGCACATCGTCGGTTGCAGGACCGTCAGGTAGTGTTGTGGATGTTAATTCCAGCTTCTCCTCCCCTGTTTGGGAGTTAGAATGAAGGTGTTGTTCCTCTCCCATAGACTTTAATGGTCATCAGCGATTATCGAATATCGGATATCGGCATGATAATTGCCAATATTGGTTATCTGTGTAAATATATTTTACACTGACAAGCAAAAGGGTAACAATGTTTTGAACTTTTGACTTTAAGGCTCCTTATCTCCCCATCTACAACAGCTTTCAATATGAGAACCATTATTTTGTAGACAATCATCTTGGTAATCTCATACATAACTCTGACCTACAAGAATTTAGAATATGCTTAGTTATTCATATTCTTGTCATTGAACTGCATTGTTTTGTTCCTGGAGGTGGGACAATCTTTTTCTTCTTGTATACTACAAATTACAACCTGTTCTCACATTCCTTAATAGCTAAGTGTGTTATTAGGCTAATTCCCAGCGAAGTGGCGTTCGAGCTTTAAATTTCCCTTTTCTTCTCCCTTTTAAAACTTTTAAATTCTTTCCATCCCTCTTTTTTTCCCTTTCCCCTTTACAATTTTTAAAAACCCCTTTCTTCCTACTCTTTTTCCCCCCCAAAAAACCTTTTTTATTTTATTTTTTTCCCACCAACCACAAAAAATTTCTCCTTCTTTTTTTTCCTTTTTCCTAAATTTTTTTTTTTTTTTCTTTTAAAAATTTCCCCCCCCTTTTTTTTTCTTTTCCAAAATCTTTTTAAAAAAAATTTTAAATTTTTCTTTTTCCTCCCCCCCCCACCACAATTCTTACCCCTTTTTTTTTTTTTCTCTTCTCTCCCCCCTTTTATTAAATATTTTTCCTCTCCCAAACTTTTTCTCACCTTATAATTCTTTCCCATTTTTCCAAATTTTTTCTTTAAAATTTTTTTCCCCTACCAAAAACTTTTTTCTTTTTTAAAAACCCCCCCTTTCCCCCCCTTTAAACACTTTCAAAAAAACCCTTATTTTAAAATCATTTTTAATCTTCTAACTCCCAAAAATTTTTAAAACTTATTTTTTTTCTTTATTAAATTTTTTTCCTTAAATTTTTTTCTTTTTTAAAACAAATTACAACCTTTCTAATTCCTTTAATAAATTTTATTTTATTCCCAACAAAATTTATTTCCCCAAAAAATTTCAAAAAAAAAATAAAATCCCCCCCATACCTTTCCAAAAAATTAAAAAACCATACCCTACAAAAAATCCTACCCAAATTCTATTTCTTCCCCCAAAATTTTTTCCCCCTTTAAAAAATTTCCCCAAAAATTTAAATAACCAAAAAAACATTATTAACCCTAATAGGGGGGGGAAAAAAAACCCCTTTACCAATCTTTCAAAATTTTCCAAAATTCAAAAAAATAAAAATAATTTAAAACTTTTAATAATTTAAATAAATAACCTCTATTTAAATTTTTAACAAAAAAACCTAATCAAATTTAAAAATTTCCCTACTTTTAAAAACCTTATATTTGGTTTAAGAAAGATTTTTTAAAGAAGGAGATTTTTGATTAGGAGTAATGAAGATAAAAGATAGTTTTTTAAAAGGGAAAGGGGAAAAGGGGGAAAGGGGGGAGTAGGACAAAAACGGAAAAAGGGGAAAAGGGAAGGGGCAAGAAGAGAGAGGTGAAAAAAAGAAAAAAAACAAAAATGGGGAGTTGAAGAAAAGCAATTGTAAGTAAGAGAAAAAGGGAATGTTTTAAAGGAGGGAAAATTTTGGAAGATAGATTTAAAAAGGGGGAAGAAGGGAGGGAAAAGGGAAAAAAAGAGAAGGAAGTGGAAAATTAATTTTTTAAAAAGGGGAAAGGGAATTGATGAAAAATAAAGAGGGGAGAGAAAAAAAATTTAAAAAAAGGGGGGAAAGGGAAAAATAAAAGAAAAAGAAAATGGCAGAAAAAAGAAAAAAAAAAAGGGGGAAAAAAAGAAAATTTTTTTTTGTAAAGAGAAAATGTAAACCAAAATTAAAAAGTCCCGAAGGAAGTAGAAAAGAAAAAAAGAAGGAATGAAATTTTTTCCGGAAGGAATAAAAAAGATAAAGGGAAAAAAAGTGGGAAAAAGGAAAAAAAATTTTTAAGGGAAAAAAAAAGTTGGGAAGAGAGAAAAGATAAAAAGAAAAAAGGGGAAAAAGGAAAAAAATTTAGAAAGGAAGAAAATGGGGGAAAAGGGAAAATGATAAATTTTTAAAAAGGGGAAAAAAAAAATTTTTAAAAAATTTTATTTGAACTAAAATTTTTAGGGGGGAAATAGGCGAAGGGGGAGAAGGGGGGGGGAGAGGGGGATAATTTTTTAAAATTTTAAAATTATAGAGAAAGAAAATTTGGAAAAGGGGGATGGGAAGGGTAGTGGGAAATTTTAAAAACAGAAAAAAGGGAGGGGGGGGGGGAAAAGGTTAGGAAAAGGGGAATTGAAAGGGAAAAGGTTTTTTTAAAAGGGGAGGAAAGGTTTAAAAAGGGAGAAAAACCAGGAAAAAAGGAAGCGAGAAAAAAAGGAAAAAAAGGTTTTTTTAAAAGGGAAGTTTTTTAGATTTAAATTTAAAGAAAAATTTTTTAAAAAGGAGAATAAGGGGGGAAAAAAAGATTAAAGGGGTTTTTTAAAAAAGGGGAAGGGAAAGGAAAAAAGTTTTTTGAAAAGTGAAAAAAAAGGTTTTTTTTTTTTTGAAAAGAAAATTGGTTTTTGAATTGGAAAAAAAAATTTTTGAAAAAAAAAAAAAAAAAAAAAAAACAAAAAAAAAGGGGGAAAAGGGGGGAAAAAAAAAAAAATTTAAAAAAAATTTAAAATTTGAGGAAATAAAAAAAAATTAAAAAAAGAGATTTGAAATTTTGGAAGAAAAAGTTTTTTTGAAAAATTTTTTTAAAAAAAGGGGAAAGGGGTTTTCCCTTTTTTTAAAAGGAGGAAAAAATTAAAAAATGCCTTTCACCTTTTAAAAAATTTGGGAAAGGGAAACCCTTAAAAAAATTTTTTAAAAGGACTATTATTGCTGTTTTCCAAGCAAATGACCCAAAAAATTATAAAAATGACTTCTCACCCACTTTTAAAAATTTTGTAAGGAAAATCCATTAAAAACCCACAATTTCTGTTGGGAAATTTTTGCTGTTTTCCAAAAAAGCCCCCAAAAAAATTTTAAAAATTAATTCCACCCACTGTTAAAAATTGTAGGAAATGCCAAAAAACCATTGAAAGTGAAAAATTCTAAAGATGAAAAAATAAAATGGTTTTTCTTAAACCCTTTGGTTTTTTTTAGCAAAAGCAAAAAAAATTGGGAAATTGAAATAAAATGAGTAGAAATGGCAAAAAATGTTTTTAAAGAACCTTTTTTGGGGGAAAAAAAAGGGGGGGTGGAATTAGAAGAATTTTAAATTTATCCAAGGGGGCCCCCAAATTTTTGAGAATGGGTTTTTGAAAAGAAATTTTCCAATTGGGGGATATGGTTGCTTTTTCTTTAATAAAACCCCCCAGGGAAGGGTTTGTGAAGGGGGTGCTTTTGTTGAAACCCCGGGCGGGGCGGGAGCCCGGGCCTTTTCCTTGGCCCCAGGCAGGGCCGGCCCCCCAAAAAAGGGTTAGAGCAGTGTGGAAAATTCAACTGTTTTTGTGTTGGATGTCTCCCTCTTTTTCCGTTGGGGGGTTTTAAAAAGATTCCCAAGGGTAAATTTTTTTTTCCGGGTCCCGGGGCCCCGGCCCGCGGGGCGGTTTCCTTTTTCCATTTTGTCCCGTAAAATTTAGGAATGGGGAAGGGAACGAATTGTTTTTTCAAGAAGGTCCCCTTTTTCCTGCATTTTACTTCTTTTTGGGGGGGGGGGAAAAGGGTTTTTTTGTTTTTCGGGGAGGGGGGGCCCCTTTTTGCCCATTTTGGGGCCCTTTTTTTTGGGCTTTGGGGAAAAATGGAGAAACCACATAAAGGGGAGGAGTTTTTTTGGGGGGGTTGCCTCATTCCCCCCTTTCCCCCCCCTTTTTTTAAAGGAGGGGGGTGTTGGAATACCCCCACCCCCTCCCCCTTCCTCCGGCAAGCTTAAAACCAGCCCTGACTTGCCTGATGGGAATCCCGAGATGAGGGCCGCCTTGCATAGTCGGACCCCGAACATGCCCAAAGAAGACCCAATAAATTGAGAAATGTCGGGCCTTGTGGATTTTACGGGGAAAGGCTCCGTGTCGCTCTGTGTCCCTTTCCCCTCCGTCGTGGCGGGGCCTGATGTTTAGAGTGTCAAGATGTTCCCGAACTAAGATCACCACAATGTCATGCTGACAAAGGGCATGTCCCCCTGACCATTTTGGTGGTTCTTCAAAAACTGGGAAGGATGGTCAGGCTTTTTCCCTGCCTCCACTCTCGGTGGTAACACCCAAGGTCCACCCCGCTTGTCAGGCCCTGTGTTTCGTTTGCGTAATGGCATTGGCTGCTCCCACAATCGTGGGATGTGGAGGGTGGGGAAATTTCCAGGTGTTACACGTCAACAAAGAAGGGGGGGGGGCCGGTTGAACGGGGGGGAAAAAGGGGGGGGGTGGGGGGTGGGTCGCCTGGCCCACGCAGTCCGACCCCGGGGGCGAAAAAGCAGGAGGTCCCCGGGGCCCCCAAAACGGGGGGGAAGGTTTGGCGAACCCCCCACAGGGACCCGAGCCTTTCCTTCAGGGCCCCGGCCAGGTCCCAAAGGGAAAAAACCCCGGGTTTGGGCCTTCAACCGGGTTTGGGGGGTAAATTGGGGAACCCCAGTCCCCCACCCAGTTAAGATGGCCAAAAGATATAGCGGCCTTGGCCTTTTTACTGTCCATGGTCGTGGGGAGGGGTTTTTGGACAAGTGGCAGACAACCCGCTTGAAAAATTTTTGATGACACGTGGTGGCCAGGGCGGGCGGCTTTTCTGGCAAAGAAATGCCTGTCGGGTCTGGTATTGGGGGGAGGCGAGGGCCATGACGTGGGGGGAACCCATCTGTGTCCCCAGGGAAAGGCAAAATTTCAAAGGGCCCAAAACCTGGCATGCCGACATTCAGGGTTTTGGCTTTGGGATGGTTTTGGGGGAAAATGTTTCTTTTCCCCAAACCGGAAAAACAGAAGGTGGCTGCTAGATGGTGTGACGGCTGAGGTCGTAAATGGCGGAAGGGAAGGGGGGTAGGATGGTCTTGGTGGTGGGTGGTGGTACTCGGGCGACGGCGGAGGCTGATCCTGTCATGATTGGGGACCAGGGAGTGAGGAAAACTTTGGGGGTGGCGGAGGAGGAGGGGGGACACAGAGGGTGTGACGAGGTTGGGGGCCGGGTCGGTCTGGCCTTTTTTGGCCCCAAATGTTCCCCCCATTTAAAATCATGCTTTTTTGCATGTGACTAGACTTGTGGTGGGGTTAACCCCTTAAGGTTCTTGCCCCTACTTATGCGTTTTCGGCAAAGGCAGCATATGACATGTGGGTGAAAAGAGGCTTGCTAAAGAAGGCCCCGGTTTAGAGGTCCTGGCCCCTTTTTACGGCGATAAAAAGGGGAGCGGGGTTTGCGTGACCCTGGGTGGCGGAATCTTTCACGGTTTTTGCGGACCGCCCTCCCCTTTTTGTGGGGGGACCGTATTGCATACCCATTCTTCCCCCTCGTCCACTGATGAAGCGCTCCCGCCAATTTGCGGAAAAGACCAGGTTGGATCCGAAAGTGTTTCACATCTTCATCCCCCAGGTGATTGGTGTCCTGATTTCTGCATCCCGAAAATGGGGCCAAGCAAGGGGGACTGCAAGGCGTTGCCGACCCCCGGGATTTTTGCCCATTGATGGCTTCCTTCACCCCCTTGGTGGTCAGAATGGGGCAGGCAGCTAAATATTCCCTTTTTATCTTTTAACATGCCTTCTGACCCCAACCGCTTTTGTCATCAAAGGGTCTTCAGATTTTCCAAGTGGGGGGTACAGAGTTGAATTTGGGCTGCTTCTGTTGGGGGTTTCTGATGTGGATGACGACATTTGTGGCCGTGACTGGGGACGAGGGGGTTGCTGCTAGATGGGTTGCATTAACCATAAAGGGCAGATTGGGACGATGTTTGTTACTTAGTTAAGGGCCCTGACCCCGCGGGAAAAGGGCCCGAGGTCCTGCAAATGCGTCCCCTGGCATGGTGTTGTCGCCGCACGGAAAGGGGCCCCTTCTCTGTCCTTTTCCTCCATGGCTACCCCCCTTTTGCTCGTTTCCACTTGCATTTCGCTCTTGGGTTAGAAAAAAAAAAATTTTAGAAAGGGATGGGAAAAGTTTTGGAAAGTCTCTTATTAAAAGACGGAAAATCACAGATTTAAAAACCCTCTTCAAAAAAAAAATTGTGGATTCAAATTTAACTGCAAGGTGTTATCACAAATTGGACTGGGCAAAAGTGCAAAAAAAGTTCTGTTATGTTTTCCTTAATTTAAAGGGGTTTTTTTGCACCTTTAATTCACCTGTGGTGACTTTTAAATGCTGTTTAAGTTTTCCTGGTGCTGCGTCAAAAAACAAAGCTGGGGGGTGCGCAAAGTCAAAAAAAAACGTATTGTTATGTTTTCGTATATTAAAAAGGTATTTTTTGCACCCTTTCAATTACCCGTGGTGATATAGAATTGCTGTTTTAAGATTTACTGGAAGCTGCGTAAATGAAAAAAAGTGGGTGGCAAAAAACAAAAAAACCGTTTGTTATGTTTTCGTTAATACACGGTTTTTTTGCACCTTTCAAATTTACCTGTGGGACTATGAATTGCTGTTTTAGATTTAGTGGATGCGGTCAATGAACAAAGCTGGGTGGCAAAAGTCAAAAAACACGTATTGTTTGTTTTCTATATCCCCGGGATTTTTTGGGCCCCCTTCAATTCACCCGTGGTGACTATAGAATTGGTTTTAAAATTTACTGGAGCTGCTTTTAAAGAAAAAAAGCTGGTGCGCAAAAAATCAAAAAAATATCTGTTTGTTTTGTAAACACGGTATTTTTTGCACCTTTCAATTTTACCTGTGGGGACTATAGAATTGCTGTTTTAAAATTTGTGGATGCTCGTCAAAGAAAAAAAGCTGGGTGCGCAAAAATAAAAAACAGTATTGTTATGTTTTCGTATAATACCGGTATTTTTTTACCTTTAAAATTACCCGTGGTGATATAGAATTTTTGTTTTAAATTTAGTGGTTGCTGCGTAATGAACAAAAGCTGGGTGGCAAAAATCAAAAAAAACACGTATCTGTTAAAGTTTTTGTTTTTAAACACGGGATTTTTTGCACCTTTCAATTACCTGTGGTGACTATAGAATTGCTGTTTTAAGTTTACGTGGAAGCTGCGTCAATGAACAAAGCTGGGTGTTAAAAAACAAAAAATTTGTTTTTTTCGAAAAGGGGAAAAAGGGGGACTTTTTTGTTTTAAAATTCTTTGGGGATTGGGGGTTTTTCGGGGTTTTTTTTAAACCGGGATTTTTTTCACCTTTCAATTCACTTGGGGGACTATGAATTGGTTTTTAAATTTAGTGGAGGGTGCGTCAAAGAAAAAAAAGTGGGTGCGCAAAAGTCAAAAAACACGTATTTTTTGTTTGTTTTTCGGGATTTTTTAATACCCACAAAAATTTTTTTGTTTTTAAGGGCCTCAAAACCTGGGGGCGAAAAAAAAAAGATTGTTTTTTTGGATTTTGGGTTTTTTAAAAAGGGGTTAATTTTTTTGGGGCAAAGGGGGATTATAACCAGGTGGGAATGGGTAAAAATTGAAAATGAACACCTATCGAAATGTATTTGATAATAAAAATGGAGTTTTGCCTAACAAAGAGATGCAGTTACTAGAAATGATGTGTATTCCCCTATGTTAGGCTGCCCAATATCCAGGAAAAAATTTCAATAGCAAATGTTAATATAAAAATATTGCGTCAATGTTACATAAAATTTGGTGAACTTTACCAGTGTTCTTTATAGATAGAGCTTGTTGTGTTGCCCGGGCCCCCCCCCCAGCTCCCTGTTTTCGGGTAGTGCTGCTTTAAAATTCTTAGCTAAAATAAAATTTCAAAATTCTAATTTCAATAAATTGGATTTAGCTATTGTAGGGTTTCTCGGGGCTGAAAAAGATTTTTTGTGAGCTGTTTGGCCCGGAGAGCGATGTCTTTTCCCATGAGACGCTGAGAACTAAGGCTGAAAAGGAAGGGCTGTTCTATGTTTTAAAAAGAGGGGCTGGATTTTTCAGCCAATCGCAATCTAACATCCCCCGTCATGACGCACACACCAAACTCCCCTGCTTATTTTTAATTGATTTTTTGGCCCCCCCAAAATGACGGAGCGCGGAATGGCGCGATCTTAATAGATGATGCACAGATTTTAACCTTAATTATCGCATTATCTGAAAATTTCGATCACCATAAAAACCTTGCCGATTTCAACTTTGTCGATAAAAATCGCTCAACACTACCCAAATGGATTCAGTTAGTGCTGAAAGCCAAAGGTGGATTTGCCAAATGCTAACAAAATAATAAAAATTAACATTTTTATTTTTAGGTGCAAAACAGTAACAATTCAGTTACATGACAAGAATCTGCAGAATTAAGCAGATGCTAAATACTTGCAAGTCAAATTTATGTATAAGATAGGTAAGATAATTGTCTATAAAATGATGGTAGCCTCATGTACAAAGTATTAGTGAATGGAACTTGAAAGTCAAAAGATCAAAACATTGTTATTATTTTGTTTGTCAGTGTATGTTCTACCTAAATAGCTTGATTATTGTATCATAAGATGATAAAAAGCCTGATATTACCATTTTACTACAGAAAAGTTATCTCTTAAACATGTGCCATGTATGAGGGAGTCGGGAGTCAGGGAAATTGAGTAGTTGAAATTGGAGTTGGAGCTTTGACTTACTGACTCCCCAGCCCTGGTTGGAAGTGCAGATTAAATTTAAATCGGGAGAAGAATAAGGACCAACGGGCCTGACGAGGATTCAAGTGATGAGCTGTCCGCAGGTACAGAAGATTTTTATGGTCCGTATAGATTTTAATAGGATGAAGGGCACCCTCCAAAAGATGTCTCCATTCCTCTATGGCCAGTTTAAGGGCTAGAAGTTCTTTGTCCTCGATTGCATAGTTCCTCTTGGCCGGAGAAAAAGTTATAGAGAGAAAAATGCATGAAACAAATTTGTCCTTGACAGACTTCTGTGGAAGAACAGCCCCGGAATCGTCCAAGGGAGCATCAACTTACAAATAGAAGGCTTTCTCAGTATCCAGACGGTGGAACACTGGGGCGGAAGAGAAGGCGAATTTCAGTTGCGTAAAGGCTTCTTCTGCGTCGAATGTCTGGTGAGTGAGATGAAAGGTGTCACAAGAGTGGAGAAGTGTTTGGTAAATTTGCTATAATGATTGACAAAGCCAATGAAGCACTGGTTAGCCCAGAGGCCGATGGAACGTGGCCATTTAAGCACCACTGGAGACCTTGTGAAGAGACAATATATCCCAAGAATGGCAGACTAGAGTGCTCGAACAAACACTTCTCCAGTTTGGTGTAGAGGTGGTTGCGCCGAAGTCCGATGAGACTTGAGATCCGGGGAGTAAACCAGAATGTCGTCCAGGTAAACCAGAACACAGTCACACAGCAGATCTCGAAAGATGTAATTCGCCAACTCTTGAAATGTGGCCAAGGTGTTACAGAGACCAAAGGACATGACCAAATATACCAATGGCCGTCACGGGTGTTAAATGCGGTCTTCCATTCATCCCCTTGGTGGATGCAGATAAAGTTGTAGGTGACCTCGAGCTCGAGTTTAGAGAAGACTGTAGCTCTCCATATTCTATCAAATAGTTTCGAAATCAGTGGCAGTGGGTAGCGGTTTTTGATGGTGATCTTGTGAAGACCCTGATAATCTATGCAAGGCCGCAAAGACCCATCCTTCTTCTCGACAAAGAGGAATCCTGCCCCTATGGGAGAGGACAACTTGTGAATGAGGCCCTTTTCTAGATTCTCCTGGATGTATGCTGACATAGCCTCGGTTTCGGGCTGGGACAGCGGATATACCCTACCCCGAGAA
This sequence comes from Phyllomedusa bahiana, assembly GCA_025379985.1. Classification (NCBI taxonomy): domain Eukaryota; kingdom Metazoa; phylum Chordata; class Amphibia; order Anura; family Hylidae; genus Phyllomedusa; species Phyllomedusa bahiana. The sequence continues at coordinate 17,878 of JAODAL010018921.1, read as the reverse complement.
GGAGTGGTGCCAGGCTGGAGCTCAATCAGACAATCATAGGGCTGGTGAGTAGGCAGAAACTCAGCCTATTTCTTCCAGAAAATGTATGCAAAGTCTTGGTAGTGCACAGGGAGACTGGAGAGAGAAATAGCTGCCCGCCGAAGAGTCGACGCACCCACAAGACGAGGAGGAGGCAAAAACGAGAGGAAGGAGGAATGACATTGGTTGCTCCGTCCTAGGACTTCACCAGTGTTCTAGTCTAGGTTAGGACTATGCCTACATAGCCAGGGGACTCCCAGAAGGAGCATGCTAGAGAAGCAAAGTAGGATGAGGAAGGAAATCTGTTCCTGATGCAGAACCCCGAGGCGCAGGGTGAGAGGTTGAGTGTGATGCCGAATGGCACATGAAAGGACCTGCCCATTCACAGAAGAAACAGAGAGGGGCTGGGCTAGAGGTATCTCAGGCAGCTGGAATTTGAAGACCAGTGCGAGATGGATGAAGTTACCCACTGACCCAGAGTCCACGAAGGTGGCCACTTGAAGACTAGAGCCAGATGGCAGAAAAAAGTTGATCGACATGGTCAAGGGTGAGAGGTAAATTCCTCGCCCAAGTTCCCTTCTCCCATGAAACCTAGGTTTGGAGTTTCCTGGATGGATCTGGCAGTCTCTGAGAAGATGGTTGGATGCTCCACAGTAGAAGCACAGGCCCATAATCCTTCTGCGGGTCTTCTCTTCCTCGGAGAGGTGGATTCTGTCAAGCTGCATCGGCTCTTCCCAGGAAGCAGCAGAGAGAGGTTGAATAACGGGTGCTGGGCGAGGAACGGTACGGGCCCAGGAAGCTTCGTGTTGTTGACAAACCTCCTGTTGACGCTCTGCAAAGCAGACATCAATGCGGGTGGCCAGGTTGATGAAGTCATCCAGATTGGTGAGCAGATTGCATCCCACTAATTCGTCCTTGATGTAACCGGCCAAACTCTCCCAGAAGGATGCAATGGATTCTAACAAAGTGGAATTCGTTTAGAATTTCGGGAAAAATTTTATTCTGAATGAAGCCAAAGTTCATGGTGATATGTGGTAACGAATCTAAAATGGACGCTATCACATGGAGTGACATGGGGCAAAGAACTATGGGAGGAAGGAAAGAACACCCTCAATGACATGCAGCAAATCAGCAGCCAGCCAGCTTCTGTGATGTCACAGCCCTATAAATAGGATAGCCATGTTACATTCTGCCACTTGTCACTGTGTCTCATATGCACTAGCATCTCTCTGTAGCAGCACTAGATTGCACTCTGTGCAAAATACTTCCAATTTTAGAGTTACTGGGGTAAAATACCTTTCAAATACACAGGTGTGTGTTATATACACACCTGTTCCTGAACCAGCGTTTTTTTATTTTTATTTTGGGATATTGATCTCTGTGGCAAAGAGTAAATGTTTTCACTTATTGTGGGGAACTCTGTTAAACACTGATACATGTAGAACCGCCTCCCCCCCCCGCCGAAAGAGAGGAGAGGATGTCGGCAGTAATTTTGCCCTTCCTTTGATCCATCAGGGTCGGCTTTCAATTGGTCAATAATCTATCAGTATTGCTAAAGCCAAAAAGAAACAGGAGTTGATCCAAAAAAGAGATAAGTAAATGGAATATATGCATGTCTTCTGTTTATCCACTCCTGTTTCAGACTACCTAATCATCAAACAATCCTGATGCAAACAAAGGACCATGCCATACTGGCCTTACGGCTTCTCCGGAGACAGTCGGTTGTGTTTGTCCTTTTCATTCCTTCTGACAGACTAAAAGAAGGGAAAAACCAAAAAGAGTGGCAACATCATAGCGTTGTAGAGGGTTGAAACAGTATTAGGAAACCACAGGGTGGTCAAGTGAGAGAGTGGTTCTTTTGGCAGCAGCATAAGTAGTTTACAAAGTGGCACAATGACAGATTCTGGAGGTTGCAGCAGCATGAGTAGTTTACAGAGTAGCACAATGACAAATTGTGGAGGTGGCAGCAGCATGAGTAGTTTACAGAGTGGCACAATGGCAGATTCTAGAGGTGGCAGCAGTATAAGTGTGCCACAGATTGAAACAATTACACAGTGTGGAGGTGGCTGCAGCAACAGCAGCAGCAGTATGAGGAGACCGGAGTGGTGAGGTGGCAGCAGCATCAGAAAGCTACATAATGGCCCAGTGAAAATTGGGAGGTGGTGGCAATACCAGTCCCTGGTAAAGATGGTGGGTTTTTAGAAGGAGCAGCTGCAGCAGATGTGTGGCATCAGGCTGTGGCATCATCAGAAAGTACGAGGCAGGTAGCCAAAAGAATCCAGACCCCATTTGTCAGTTTGGGTGAGGCGGCATGGCTGATCTAATCTGATACATCAGACATTGGTGTGTGGAAATCCTGGCTGATCCATGCCTTATTCATCTTGATAAAGGTGAGTCTCTCCACATTTCGAGTGGACAAGAGAGTTCTCCTTGGGGTAACTATGGCCCCCACTGCACTGACTCTCCACCTTGGCTCGCACAAGCCAAACAGTTCTCTGAACGGTGCAGAGTCCACCACTTAAAAAAGGGAGGGATTTGCAGTACCACCAACTTGGACAGGGGCACAGTCAGCTTCTGCACCGTAAGATGGCTGAATGCATATTGCTGTCTCATGGTAATCACCTAGGTGAACGACTGCTGGCACAATGAGTGGCGAGGAGCAGAAGCATCTGGACCAGTAGATGATGGGAAAGACGACGCTCCTTTTTGGCAGGGGTTGGTAAAGCTTTTGACGCCTAAAAGGGGAATGTGTGCTACTGGGTTTGCGCCTATTGCTGTGGAGGGGGACCCCCATCTAAGACACTTTTCTCCGGGTTCCCGCTGGAGGTGTTTTGGCTGCTTTTTTGGGGGGTTAAAACGCGGGGCCGGGCGGGGGGCCAAACCCTTAGGTCCCGGCCATGGTTCACTTTTTTTGCCCCCCAGAATCTAAAATATACTCTTTGTTTTTTCCCAAAGGGGTTTTTCCCACCTTAAAAGTGGGTTTTGAGCGATTGCTTTTGGCTATCGAGATCGTCGAAAGTCATATGGGCCCCGCTATCGAAAAGGGTTTTTCGTTAGTGAGCATCGTTTTATCCCGGGGAAGACCTTTAAAGTCTATGGAGACAACAACCCCTTTCCCTTTATTAAAACCCAAACAAGGCGGGAAAAAGCTAAAATTAACATCCAAAAACAGCCCAAAGGGAAAACATGCTACATTTTTAGGCAACACACTTAGGTTTTTAAAAGCCAAAAAAAAAGCCCACAGCCCCATTTACAATCCCTGTTTTGTACCAAAAAGCCGCCCCTTAAACCTGATCCCCCCAAAATTAAAAATGCCAAAAGGGAAGAAAGATTTAACCATCAGGGGTTACTTGAACGGGAACCATTGAAAATCCCGGGTCCTGGAACCCCAGCAGAGCCCCAAACCTGCATACCCCCACATTTAAAAAGTCCCGGGAAAAAAGGAGTCTTTAAACCCACCATTTTATTTCATGGACATTGACAAAACCTGTCCGGGGCCCCCAGCATGCCCCCCCAAAAACCTAAAGACCCCCCACTTTTAAAAAAATTGCCGAAAAAGGAGCCCTTTCAACCACCTTTTTTATTTTTAAACTGGACATTGACTATACCTTTCCGGGGCCCCCAGCATGACCCCCAAACCCCTGCATGCCCCCCCACTTTTAAAAAAGTCCCCAAAAAAAGGAGTCTTTTTCAACCACCATTTTATTTCACTGGCCCATTGACTAAAAACCTGTCCGGGCCACAGCTAGCCCCCCCCCTGCATGACCCCCCCCAATTTAAAAATCCCGGGAAAAAGGATTTTTCCCAACCACCCATTTTAGTTGAACTGGACATTGACTATACCGCCCGGGGCCACAGCATGCCCCCGGGGCCGGATTTACAGGGGGGTGCGGGGGAAACCCCAAAGGCTGGGGGGTCCGTCACCCCATTAACACCCAGGTTAAAATGCCCTTATAAACCAAAGCAACAAAAACTGTCGTGCTGAACAAGTGCGGAAGCGGAAGGTGAGAACTCCAGCCCTCCCCCTGAAACCCAGAAAAAACCCCTGGGTACCTTTGCCCCTCCGAATAAAGTGGGGGGCCCCAATTTTGATTTTTAAATTTGGGAAAATACTGGGGGTTTTAACCCCTTTTACACCCGGGTGCCCTTTATCTTGGGCATTTTTTTCTCATTTTACTAAAACTGCGGGGGAAAAAAGGTCTCTGTACTTTTTTCCTCTGTCCGTGCTCCATACTCCATGTCCTTTTGAATAACCTAAAATCTGGCAATTTTTTCCTGTACCTCCCTTTTAAAAATTCATGGGAATTTTTTTAACCCAAGCTATTTTGTACATGAAAATTTTTTTATACTTTAATTCTAAAAAAACACTTTTTTAAAATAGGATGGAATCCCACCATGTTTTTTGGTTTCTTTTTTTTTCTTTGTTTTTAAAGGGGGTTGTCTAAATACGGGGATTGAAGCTATGTTAAAAATTTTTCCCAAAAACAATCATTTTGCAATATGTGTCATTAACAGTGTCCTCCCCCCTTATTCCATTTTTCTGACAGAAACCAAAAATCACCCTTGACCCAAACCCCTTGATTTTTGTGAAAAAACAAATGTCGTTAGAAACAACATTTTTTAGAATGGGACCTTAGTATAGCTGCATGTCACAGCAAAATGCCCCCCAAAAATTAAAAGCATGCCCCTTTTGACCCCCTTTTGGGTAATTTGGAAGAAAAAATGCTTTTAGAAACAACATTTTTTAGAAAAAGGCCCCGTAGAATAGCGAAAGTCACAGCAAAATCCCCCCAAAAAATTTCAAACATGCCCTTGGGGCCATTTTGGGCAATTGTGAAGAACAAATGTCTTTAGAAACAAACTTTTTTTTTATAATAGGACCTGTAGTATTGGGCGGGCATTTCAAAGAAAGCATGACCCAAAAAATTTATAAAAATGACTTCTCACCAAATTTAAAAAAATTTTGTGAGGGAAAAATGCCATTTAAACCACTTTTTCTGTTACAAAGGACCAGGGATTTTTGGGCTGAAATCTCACAGCTACATACCCCAAAAAATTATAAATAAAAACTTCTCAGCCACTTTTTAAAAAAATTTGTGAGGGAGAAATGCCACTTAAAACCCCAAAATTTCTTTTCCCAAAAGGCCCCTTTGTTTAATTGCTGAATCTCACAGAAACATGCCCTTTCAAAACCATTGCCCAAATGCGAAAACTTTTTTAAGATAAAGGATTTAAAAGGAATACGGTTTTTCCATGAAACCTTGCTTTTTTTAAAATCCCTCACAAAAAAACCAAAAAAATAACGGGTTGGGAAAAAAGAAAAAAAAATTGCATAAAAATGACATTTTAAAAAAAATTTTTTTAAAGAGGACCATTTCTTTTTTGGAAAAAGGAATGTAAAAGTAGCCCGGCCCAATTTAAATCGGACCTCGGCAATTGGGGCCCAAAAAACCATCAGAGATCCAAAAGCCTAAATTCATTTTGGGATGAAAGTCAAACGATCCACATTATCTGGGGAAAGCCGGATGCTTTTGTCTGAAATGACTCCTCCACTGGGGCTAAAAGGTCCGCTAATATAAACGCGGCTGTTTGGGCGGGACAACACCCAATGGCGTAAACAGCCAGCTCGGGCCTTTTCGTCCCATTTTGGGATACCCAAAAAGCCTATTGGGCCCCCAAACCCAAAAAGAAAAAAACATCGGTGTTTAGACCAGATAGCCCGTGCAACCAGATCTTAAGCTGATCTCTGTGTGTTGGATTTGTGCCCTGAAATTGAAAATGCGTTGGTGGGGTGGTAAAAAAAAGATTGCCAAGGTCACCCTTTTGGGCTTTTTCCCAAACCTTGCCTGCTGCTGCCGCCCCGCCTATTTGGCACTCAACTGCTGTCACTTCGCTGATGTTTTTCCCCCCACCGGACATTTGGGGAAAAAAGTGAAGCGACGAACAGATTTCCCCCAATTTAAATCAACCCACCCAAGGTCCCCTTTTTCCTCATTTTACCCTCTATTTGGTGGGGGGAAAGGGAAAATGCTGTTTTTTGGGTTTTTGTACCGGGGATCCAGGAGGGACCCCCCAGTAACTGTTGTTAAATTTTGTTTGGCCCTTTAAAAATGCGAGGATAAAAGTTGGGGGAAAGGGGCACCCAACCCACTCATGTAGAGTTTGGACCCTTTTTGTTTTCCCAACCCCTCGGGGCCGAGGGCACTGCAAACTGATCTTCCCCCTCTTCCTCCTCCGCCTCAAATTCCCCGCCAACCTTTTTCCCAAAGGGCGGGGACTTGGGAAACCCCTGGGTGTTTTAGGAATACCTCCTCCTCCTCCTCCTCCGTTTTGCCCCCCGGCACGGGGTTTTCAACAAAAGGCCCTGACTTTGCCTGAGATGATCCCACCCTAAGCTGATGCCCCAAACCCTTTGACTAGTTTCGGGACCCCGAACCACCCCTAATGAAGCCCGGGAAAAATTTTGGGGAAACGTGGGGGCCTTGTGGGAATTTGAGGGGGAGAGAAAGGCTCCGTGTCCGCATCTGTGCCCGTCTCCTCCTCCGTCCTGGGGGGGCCCTTTTTTTTTCAAAGTGCCCCAACCCTTTTCGTTCCAGAACTAAAAAACACCACAATGCCCCATGCGCCAAGGGCTTTTGGCCCCAACTGACCTTTTTTGGTGGCTTTTTCCCAAAACTCCCAAGGAGGGTGCAAAAGCTCTTTCACCCTGCCTCCCCCCTCTCGGGGGTTCAACACCCCGGGGTCCGTACCGCTGCTTGTCGGGCCCAAATGTTCACTTCGTACTGCAAAAATGGCTTTTGCCCCTGCTGCCACAACCCGCGGGAGAAATGTGGAGGGGGGAATTCCAGCGTGTTGCCCCCCAACAATAAATACGGTTACGGGGGGGCCGAGCTGACGCCAAAACGCACCAGGGGACGAAGCAGGGTGCGAAGGGCGGAAGGGGCGAACTCAGACCCCCGAGCCTTTTTTCAGCAGGAAACCAACCCGGGTAGCCTTTAAAAATTTTCTGGACGACAAGGTTCATGACATTCCCCCAAGGCAAGGGATGTGCTCCAGCCAAACCGACCCTTGGGGGCCGGCCCACCCAGTTTTCGCCCTTTTACCCACACACCCACCTTGCCTGCAAAAAGGGGTTTTTTCCCACCCAGCCCAGCCTGGGCCCCTCGGCTTAGAGCCGTCCCCCACCCCTGCCTGTGTGGGAGGGTCCCCCAAGGCAGTTTTAATTTCAACACGGCCTGGGTCTCGGGGCACGTGATGCCCCCCGACCCCTTGGGGGGAAAAGACCCTGCACCACCCCCCTGCGGTTTTGAAGAGCGTGCGCCCGAGCCTGAAGCCACCGAAACCCCAGAAAACATCCACCCAGCTCCCCAGTGAGCTGTCACGGGAGATATAGGGGCCTTGGCCGTGCTTACAGCCCAAAGTTTTGGGTGGTGAGATGGATTTTTTTCCCCGGCCCACAAAATGCAGACAACGCGCTTTTTTTTTTTAGATGACACTTGGCTGGCCGGGGCAGGGACGGTTTTTCCCGGGCAAAGAAATCCTTTGCTCGGCATCTGGAAATTGGGCAAGGGGGGGGCCCCCTATACTGGGGAACCCATCTGTGCCACCAAAGGGAAAGGCAATTTTTCCCAAAAGGCCCAAAAAGCCGGGCCCAATGCCGACTTTTCAGCTTTTTGGTTTGGGGAAGGGTTTGGGGGTTTTAAAGTGTTTCTTCTGCTCCCAAAAACCTTGGAAGACAGAAGGCGGGGGCTGCTAAAACTGGGGCCGCGGAAACGGCGTGCGGGCTCAAACTGGCGGAAGGAAAAGGGAGTAGGATGGGTCTCTGGGGGTGCTGGGGGTACCGGGCAAAGGGTGGAGGCTGAAGGGGAAAAGCTGATCCCTGACCCAAGACTCTGAAGACATGGGAAACCCTGAGGAACGCTTGGTGGTGGGGGAGGAGGGGAGGCGGAGACAGAGGGTGTCCCAGGGGTTTGGGCAGGCTCAGCTCGGTCTGGCCTTTTTTTTGGGCCCAAATTTTCCATCCTTTTTTAACCCAAGCATTTGCTGGAAAGTGACCCAAAACATGTTGGTGGGTGGTTAAAACCCCTTAAGGTTTTTCCTCTACTTACCCTTTACCCGGGAACGGCGGAAAAAGACCCTCGCTTTGGGGAATCAGAGGCTTGGGTCAAAGAAGGCCCAGGGTTGAAAAGGTCCTGGACCTTTTTGACGCGATTAACGAGGACGGGGTTTTGCGCTGACCCCTTTTGGGTGGCGGGAAACATATTTAACGGAAAATTTTGCGACCCGGGGGGCCCCCCCTCCCTTTTTTTTTGGGGGGACCCGTATTGACACTACCCCAAAGCTTTCCTTCCCCTCGTCCACTTTATAAAGGGTCCCCAAGCAAATTCTGCGGAAAAGACCCCGGATGGGGTCCGCAAAAGTCTCTCAACATCATCATTTTCAAACACAGGTGACTTTTTTTCCCCTTTCCCGGGCTTTCTGGATCCGAACTGCGGGGTACAACAAGGGCACTGCAAGGGGGGCTGCCGACCGGCCCCGGGATTTTTGCCGCTTGCCCGCTTTTCCTTTACCCCCCTTGATGGCATCAGTAACGGCGTCAAGCAGACTAAATCATCCTCCCTTTATTTTTAACAAAGCCTTTTGACCCCAAACCCCATTTTTCATCAAAAAGGGCTTCCCAAAAATGGATTATTTCCCCAAATGTTTGGGGAAAACAAGGGTTGGGTTTTGGTTTCTTCCCGTTGGACGGGGTGCTGATGATTCTGATGACCACATTTGTGGCCGTGAATGCGAGGACAGGAAGGGAAGACGCAAAATGCAGGTTTTCATTAACCATGAAGGACAGATTTTGGGGACATGTTTGTTTAAAATTTAAATTTACGGGTTTTGACCCAGCGATGACACCTGAAAGGTCCTGGGAACTGACGAAAACCGCTGGCATGCGTGGTTTTCACCACACGGAAGGAGCCCTTCTCCCGAAACCTTTTAAACCTCCATGTGCTACCCCCCTCTTTGCCTTTTGCTTACCCCCTTCAAATTTTGCTCCATGTTCAAAATATAAAAATTTGGGGGAAGGTATGGGGAAAAGTTTTGGAAAGTCCCCTTATTAAAAGACGGCAAATCAAAGCTATTTTCAAATCCCTCTAAACAAAACAAAATTGCTGGATTTTAAATTTAACTGCAAGGTTCCCACAACAAATCTGGACTGGGGAAAAGTCCAAAAAACCCTGAATTTTTTTTTCTTTTTTTTATAATAAACGGGATTTTTTTTCACCTTTTTAATTCACCTTGGTGAATATTTGAATTGTGTTTTAAAAATTTTTCGTAGATGCTGCTTTAATGAACAGGGTGGGTTTCCAAAAATCAAAAAACAAATAATGTTATGTTTTGATATAAAAAACTGTATTTTTTTTCAAAACCCCAATTCACCTTTTTGGGGAATATGAATTGCTGTTTTAAAAATTTTTCTAGAGCTGCGTCAAAGAAACAGGCCCGATTTCGCAAAAGTCAAAAAACACCTAAATGTTATTTTTTGAAAATAAATAAACTTTATTTTTTGCACCTTTTTAATTCACCTGTGGTGAATTAAATTTTTTCCCATTTTTAAAAATTTACATAATTCCCGCGCCAAAAGAACAGTCTTGGGGGGCGCAAAATCAAAAAACACTTTAAATGAATGTTTTGATAAATAAACGGGATTTTTTGCACCTTTCAAAACACCTTTGGGGAATATAGAATTTTCTATTTTTTAAAATTTACGTAATGCCCTGCTCAAAAGAACATGCTGGGTGTGCAAAAGTCAAAAAACACTTTTCTGTTAAAGTTTTGATATAATAAACTTTAAATTTTTTGGGACCTTTTAAATTTACCTTTGGTGAATATAGAATTGCTAGTTTAAGATTTACTTTGATGCAGCTCCAAAAGAACAGTGCTGGGGTGCGCAAAAGTCAAAAAACACGTTTAAATGTTTTGTTTTGAAATAATAAACGAAAAAGTTTTTTCACCTTTTTAATTCCCCTTTTGGGGAATATAAATTGGGTGGTTTTTTAAATTTACGTAGAACTGCGTCAAGAACGTGCGAGTGCCAAAAGTCCCAAAAAAAAACGTAACTTTTTATGTTTTTTAAATAATAAACCGGTATTTTTTTGCACCTTTTCAATTTTACCTTGGTTTTAAAATAGAATTGCTGTTTTAAGATTTACGTAGAACTTGCGTCCAAAGAACATGCGGGGCGCAAAAATCAAAAAAACCCCGTAAATGTGATGTTTTCGTATGATACACGGAAATTTTTTGGGAACAAACCCAAACCCGTCTACTACAAGATTGCTGGTTTTTTTTAAATTTAATTTCCCGGGGATTTTAACAACCCTCCCAAAAATGTAAAAGGGGAAAATTGAACACCTATCAAAAAAGAAAACTGATAAAAAAAGGGAGTTTTGCCGCTAACAAAAAAGACCCTCAGTTTCTAGAAAAAGATGTTTTATCCCCAAAATAATTTTAGGCTGCCCAATTTTCCAGGGGAAAAAATTTCAATAGCAAACTGTTAATAAAAAAGATATTTTTCCCCTACAATTTTTCCCACACTAAGGGCCCGGGGAACCCTTTTTTCCATTTTTTCTTTTAAAGATAAGCTTGTTTGTTCGCCCCCCGGGGCCCCCCCCCCCCCCCCCCCCCCCAAACCCCCTTTCCCAACCCCCGTGAATTTACAGTGGTAATTCTGCTTAAAAATTTCCCCTAGCTAACTACAAAAAATGTTCAATCCCAATGTAACTAAATTGGAAGGTCACAGCAAATTTGTAACCCTTTTTCTTGCAGAAATAGACCAAAATTTTCGCTTTTCTGTTTTTTTCCCCAGGGAAACGCAGGCCTATCCCTAGAGACGCGAGAACACTGAGGCTGGGAAAAAGGAAAAGCTTTTTTCTAATTTAAAAGGGGGTCATGTGTTTTTTTCCCGCCCAATTTGCAACCATACAAACCCAGTCATGACCCGCACACACATTTACACCCCTTGGGTCCAATTCTGTAATCTGATTTGCTGGGGCCCCCAAAAAAAAACAGGGGCCCGAAAAAGGGGCGATCTTAATAGATGATTGCCCCAGAAAATTTTAAAACCCTTAAATTTTCCATGATCTGGAAATTTCGATCACCATTAAAAAAAATTGCCGAATTTTTAACTTTTCGATAAAAAAACCTCAACACAAATTTTAAGTGAAAAAAAAATTCTTTGGCGCATTGAACAATTTTCCCCAAAATTAATTTAAACCCGCCTTAAAGGAGAAAAAGTGTAGTGAAAAAAATACACACAAAAACCTTTAAATTTAAAAATATTCCCCAAAACAATAATGAAAAAAGTCATTCTTTGTAGCTCTAAAAAGTAGCAGAGTTTTTAAAAGAACGGTTCTGTATAATCTGTGGAATCATCTGATACGGGTAAAAAAAGGGGTGTTTCCCCCTTTTATGTTAAAAAAGTAGATCTTTGGGCCCCCAGAGGTTTTCTTTTTAGCTTGGGGCCCGACATCCCCCCTGTCAGGCGCGTTCCCACTTCAGGGTTTTTTTGGTCAATTTTTGGGCTCCGTAACTGCCCCCAAAAATGAAGTGTTTAGCCGTTTTTTAAGGTCCCTTGCCCCGTCATCTACGTGTCATACAAATCATAAAACATTGTTTTTTAAAAATCAAAAACCCGCTCCCTTTTGAATATTTATGTATGGCACAATGCTCTACAACACCATACAGGCTCTCTTCAACCAGGAAATAGCTGATTTTTAACACAATTTGCCGCAAATAAATTCCAAACGAACCGAGTTTTTGGGAAAAATTTAACGAATTGGATGAATCGAATTTTTGAGAAATCCGCTCATCTCTAGTAATTAGTTTGAATTTGTTTATAGGAATAGTCTAGGGTCAGACAGTCCAGTAGCTGTGTGCGGACGAAACCATGCCCGCATAGAGCTGCCAATGGATACATGAGTTTGCCATTGAAACTGTGGGGCCATCAGCAAACTGAAGTATGCAGCTACCAAACCGTCTGAGCCTACCTTAGTAGTGACTTAGATAACAGACCACATTTTATTAGTAATCTGTGCTGAAGTCAAGATAATTTTAAAGGGTTCACTTACTTTGTCTTATTGTATCAATACAATATGGTATTGCATAGTGATATGCCATCATATATGGTAGCAATGCCCCTTTAATGTTTCTGCTACTGGAAACAAAGGACATTTCAAAAATCCTCATTCCACATCTGACTGCTTTCATCTTTAGTAACGATCTAATCTGTGACTTGAAAGAATGTATTACTTTACTTTATATATAAGGCAAGTTCCAACTTGAAAATAAGGAATTTAATATCAACTGATAAAAGTCCATTATTGTACAAGGGACAAGACAACACACGATGAATATGTAATTGTCTCTAGTCATCTATGAAACTTGGTTGTGATAAGTTAATGCATTAAAGACTGTCAGAACATGAAGTCTCAAAATGATTCAAAAATAAAAATTGCATTGTCCATTGTCTTGTCCCAACAATTATTGCTTCTGATACTATTTTATCTATACTGTCCAGAGTACTTTATAAACATCTCATCAATTATTGCTCCAGGATTTAATAACACTTATTCAGTAGTGATGTGACAACCCAATGGAATACCTTTATAAGATTATTTCACTAGCATGTTTTTGCTGCATTAAAATTGTTCTACGCTTGAGCATTTTTATTTTCACACAAAACTCAGAACTATTTGAAGGGTGTCAAGGGCTGACTTTGCATAAAACCAGAATCCTTACTAAAAACTGAAGTGAAACACAATGGGCTATGCCAGATATTTGGTGTCTTTACAGCCCGATATCAGGCGCAGCCCCATTCATACATATTTAAATCTCCCGCATGCCACTCCGGGTCGCATTACTTAGGAAGGTGGGGTGCACTAGAACCATAGCAAAGCTACATATTTGTGGCTTCACTATGGAATTTCTGGCCGCATTACAGTTGGAATACTTTCACATTTTTATAAGATATACTACCCAACTGTCGCCCAAGTGCAAAATGTGCCTGAATTATGACTGCTGTAACGGTTTATACAACAGGGGCATTTAACCTATTATATTAGGCACATGAAATTTGGCATGTTAACACCAGATTTCATGCATGTCGCCAGATATATAAGGAAATAATTATTTGATCCCTTGCTGATTGTGTAAGACTTTTCATGTCTTTGTCAGTGGGCAAACTTACACAAACCTCTTCTGTGTGTAACATCATGGGAAAGTCTAAAGAAATCGGCCAAGATATCAGGAAGAGAATTGTGGACTTGAGCGTCTGGTTCATCGTTGGGTTCAATGTCCAGAAACCTGAAGGTTCCCCCAAGAACAAAATCATCAGAGATGAACGTGCTTTGGTCCGACATGTGCATATCAACCCAAGAACAAAAGCAAAAAACCTTGTGAAGATGCTGGTGGAAGCTGGGAAGATTGTGTCATTATACACAGTGAAATGAGTACTGTATCGACATGGGCTGAAAGGCCACTCTGCCAGCAAGAAGCCATGACTCCAGAAGAACCATGTAAAAGCCAAATTAGTGTTTGCAAATGCACACAGGAACAAGGACCTACATTTTTGGAGGCATGTCCTGTGGTCTGACGAAACTAAAATTGAACTGTTTGGCCATAATGACCAGTGTTACGTTTGGAGAAAAAAGGGAGACACTTGGAAGCCTAAGAACACCATCCCAACTGTGAAACACAGGGGTGGCAGCATCATGATGTAGAGTTGTTTTGCTGCAGGAAGGTCTGATGCACATCAGCCAAGAAGATAAAGCTTGGGCGAAAATAGGTCTTTGAATTGGACAATGACCCGAAGCATACTGCCAAAATGATTACAAAGTGGCTTAAGGATAACCACGTTATAGTTTTAGAGTGGCCATCAAAAAGCCCTGACCTCAGTCCTATTGAACATTTATGGGCAAAGTTGAAAAGGCAGGTGAGGGCAAGACGACCTACAAACATGGTTCAGTTACAGCAGTTGTGTCAGGAGGCATGGGCCAAAATTCTTACCAACTATTGTCAGAAGCTTGTGGAAGGATATCCAAAACATTTGACCCAAGTCATACAGTTTAAGGGCAATGCTACCAAATACTAATGAAATGTATATAAACTTTTGACTTTGCAGAAAATAATAAAAATGGCTAAAAAAATTCTCTCTTTATTCTGGCATTTGGCAATCCTAATTGACCTAAACCGGTAAGGTTTATTCTGATTTCATGTCAGATAGTGAGAAAAACATGTATATGTGTCTTTTTATGTAGTGTATGTAAACTTCTGGTTTCAACTGTTACATAGTTACATAGTTTGTAAGGCCGAAAAAAGACATACAGTACGTCCATCTAGTTCAGCCTATTTTGCCAAAGTGTTGATCCAGAGGAAGGCAAAAACCACCATGAGGTAGAAGCCAATTGTCCTCATTTAAGGGAAAATATTCCTTTCTGACTCCAATCTGGCAATCAGAATAAATCCCTGGATCAACAACCCTACTCCAGAAACCTAGTCACTATAACTTGTTATAATATTACTAAATAACCCTTATCTTGCTAATCTTTCTGGGTATTGCAGTCCACCCAGTCCTTTTATTATTTTAGTTGCCCGCCTTTGTACCTGTTCAAGCTCTACAATGTCTTTCCTGTACACTGGTGCCCAAAACTGTACACAATATTCCATGTGTGGTCTAACCAGTAACATGTATGATGGGAGATTTATGTTCTCATCATGTGCATCTATGCCCCTTTTAATATACCCCATAATCCTATTTGCCTTGGAAGCTGCTGCCTGGCTGCTACAGTTTAGTTTACTGTCCACCAGGATTCCCAAGTCCTTCTCCATGTCACTTTTACCCAGTGTTTTTCTGTCATGGATTTTTCCTCCCCATGTGCATAACCTTGCATTTATCTGTGTTAAACCTCATCTGCCATTTCTCTGCCCAGGCCTCCAACTTATCCAGACTCCTTTGTAATAACACATTATCCTCTATTGTGTTGATTACTTTACAGAGTTTAGTATCATCTGCATAGATCAATATTTTACGGTGCAATCCATGTGTAAGATCATTAATGAAAATATTAAAGAGGATAGGGCCCAATACTGAACACTGTAGTACCCCACTAGTAACAGGGATCCAGTCTGAGTATGTACCATTAATTTCCACCCTTTGTTTTCTATCACTGAGCCAGTTGCTTACCCACTTGCACACATTTTCCCCCAGTCCAAGCATTCTCATTTTACTTACTAACATTTTATGTGGCACAGTATCAAATGCTTTAGAAAAATCTAGATATATGACATCAAATGCCTCCCCCCAGATCTAGTATAGAACTAGCTTCCTCATAGTAGCTGATGAGATTAGTTTGACAGGACCAATCCTTCATAAACCCATGGTGGAATGGCGTTATACATTTATTTTCAGTGAGATAGTCCAGGAGAGCATCTCTTAGAAAGCCTTCAAACATTTTACCCACAACAGAGATTAAACTGCCCAGTCTAGTTTCTAGGATAACTTTTTAAATATTGGCAACACATTTGCTATGCACGACTCCTTTGGGATATACCCCATTATTAGACAGTCCATAAATATTAAGAATAGGGGCCTATCTATGACATTACTTAACTCCCTTAGGACACTGTGGTTTATACCATCAGGACCTGGTGATTTGTCTATTTTAATCTTCTCAAGACGTAGCTGCACTTCTTCCTGGGTTAGACAAGAAACATTTAAGTTGGAATTTACCTAATCCCTCTGCTCATCAAAAGGAAGGTCATCCTCCTCGGTAAATACAGTGGAGAAGAAATTGTTTAATAGGTTTGCTTTTTTCTCATCACCTTCCACAATATCTCCCTCAGTTCTTTACAAAGGGCCAACATTTTCTGTATAAGTGATTACAGTGCAGTTACATCCAGTAACTCACAGATGAACTTTTCCCAGACTGAAATGGTTATATTTTATTTCCTTCTCCATATAAGTGCTTGTTTTTTAAGCAGCAGGCATATCATGAGGAGGATTTAGTGCAGCACAGTATAATAGTTACTGTGCTGCACTAACCCCCCCCACCCCATCATCTGCCGGCTACTATACTAGTTAGTATACTGTGCTGCACAGAGTATATGTATAAGTATAATAGCAGGCAGGTGTCTGATGAGGAGGATTTAGTGCCGCATCACATCATCTGCCTTCTACTATTTAGTGTGTACTGGGCACAAGATAGAATGGGGGAAAAGCTTTTTTTTACTGAGCTAAGAGGATGTAGGAAGCAAGGAGACAGTTGCTAATGACTACAGTAAAGACAACAGCAATTTAATGTGGAAAATTAGACTACAGCAACAACAGGAAGTCAAGAGAGCACTTTTCTATTTTGTACACAGGAGAGAGAGAGATCAAGGAGTGAACTGCTCTATCCCAAGATTCAGAGATAGAGAGAGAGAGTGGAAAGTCATAAAGAAACTCAGTCTGCACACATGAACTTCTTGTGTTGCTTTACTCACATTTTATACAAACTTAAAGGGGTTATCCAGGAGTTTATAGATTTCATAGGGCACTATAGACAGCATTTATATAAAAATGTAAAGATATTCCATTACCTTCATGTGTTTCTTTTTTGTTTGCCTCCTTATTCATCTATCATCATCACTTTCCTACAACTCCCAGTCTGCATTGCCATCTAGGTCTTCCCTCCACAGTTATCACTGCTAGGGTGTATGTGCTGACATTAGTGTGTCATCCACCAGTTCTGTACTTGCTGTCATGGTAATGATGATAGCTAGGACTCATGAGTCACTATGTAAACTGTACAGAGTTGCAATCATCATTTTCATGACAGCAGTACACAATTCTTTCCTGCTGTCCTCTGCTCCCATTTCAGTTAGTAAGTCCTTCTAGCAAGACTTAAAGATAAACAATTACTAGAGTAATTGTAATTACTCTAGCAAGTGTGAATGCAGCCAGATCATTCTCTGCTCAGATCATGCCCACTGCAGGGTAGTGTTCCTCAGTTGATCCTGGCTTCAAAGCATGTCCACTGAGTGCGATGTAACATTCAGTGAGGCTATGTGAACAATGAATGTCACATGGTTTGCAGGAAATAGGGGAAAGGGGAGGACAGGGCTCTTTGGTTCTGTGCAGCAGGACAGGTAAATTTTTTTTAATAAGTATGAATTACAAAGTTTGATATAATACAGTTGTGAGCCCTATAAAAATATAAAGATAGTCCCTGAGAACCCATTTAAGAGGCAGAAGTGGGGAAGGCAGCAGCATCACTCTCCATGAAAGCTCACTCACTGATCTAAACAGAGAGAGGAAGTGAGCAGCATATGTTCTCAACTGACTTTGCAGGTATGAGCTCAGCATAATGAAAATGCAAGGCCAGTAAGATTTGCAAACAGCGCTGCATGGGACATGCTGAACAGTGTGTGGGGGTAATGATAATGTATCAAGCTGCCACCAGCTTGTGTTCTTCCAGCAATGGTTGCAAGGTATGTGTTCTGATTTTTTTCATCTGATACATCAATGTCCATCTGTTTGATTAAGCAGAAAACATGACTCATTAGAGAAAGCAATTCTTTGTTGGTTAGCAGAAGTGCAGCGACCATCCGTCTGCCTTGGACTCATGCATGCAGTATGGTTCACAGTTCATTTTGGCAGTGAGCTGCTCTACTGCAGAATGTTGGTCCACCCCTGTGTACCTTCATAGCCAATATTTACCTCTCGCATTAATGGCATGTGGTGCTCCACAGTTTCCACATCACTTATTCACAACAGTGCCATTTTTCCACTCACAATACACTTTCACCACAGCAGCGTGCAAAACTACGCATTGTC